>APFE031159932.1:192094-254382 GCA_000404065.3 Pinus taeda
TCAATGAACAATATGAAGTATTCTTCTCCTCGAGGTGACCTTTTCCTAGATGGACCACATACATCAGTATGGACAAGTTCAAGTGGCATACTAGCTGATCCTTCCTTCTCAGGGAAATTAGTTTTGGTTTGCTTGCCTAACTGGCATGATTTGCATATTGTATTGTCTGGAATTCTGATGTCAGGGAGATCACGAACCGCCTGATATTTGCATGCTTTCCTTATCTGAGAGAAGCTTAGATGCCCCAGTCTTCTGTGCCATAGCCAATGTTCATCATTCTTGCTTAGATAGCATTGTTGTTGTCCTCCCTTAAGTATATATAAATTATTTGGAGTTTTTATGCCTTTGATCACTGCTTGTCCTGTATCAAGCTCACGAACAATACATCCATTTGATCGAAATGTTACCTCATTTCCTTGATCACACATTTGACTGACACTCAATAGATTATGCTTTAAGCCATCAACATACATAACATTTCCAGCTTTGACCTTTTCTTTCAAAAGAATAGAACCTTTACCTTTTATGAGTGCAGGGGTGTCATTTCCAAATGAGACCTTCCTTTCCTTTTCTAAGGCACTATATGACTGGAGTTTTTCTTTATCACCTGTCATATGTTTCGAGCATCCATTGTCGATGTACCACTGATTTTCCTGTCCTTCCGCATATAAGGTTATGCCACATCTTTTTGATTGTGGTTCTTTCTTTCTCCATGTTTTGGGACTCAATGAAGCTTGCTCCTTCTGAGTTGTTTGCCAAAACCTACTCCTGCATTCAGAATCTTCATGACCAAAGGTGTTACAAATAGAACATTCTATTTCATTTTCAAGAGCAGAAAAGTTATTGTAGGTCCTTTTCATGATCCCAGTCATACCCCTTTGTTTTTGAGCTTCTCTACTCATGATGGTCTTGTAGGCAATACATTGAGCAACTTTGTGTCCAAAGTTATGACAAGAGAAACATTGGCCATTGAAGAAATTCTTGCAATTATCAAACCTATCGACCAAATGATTGTAGTTTCCATTGACATCCATTCTTGAGGCAATTTGAGAATGATTTACCTGCAGTTGGTTGTAGCTTCTGTTTATTCTTGAAGTAGATTGCCCCCGATTTACTTGGTGATCTCTGTTCATTCTTGAAGTAAATTGTCCCTAATTTACCTGGTGATCTGCATTGTGCCTTTCTTGTCGATTGTCAACCTGTTCACTTCTCCTTGTTGCATCAAGATAACTTTTGGAGGTGGATGGCTTCTGTGCTTGAGATGCTTCTTCATTATATCCAAGACCTGTCTTGTTTAGAGGAGAACACTGCATTTTGATAATCTCATCTAAAGTTTCAGATCCTTTAGCAAATCTAAGATTAAGGGCTTTTGTTTTCTCAATATCTTTTCTAAGTCCCACAATTTCACATTCTAACTTTTCATTGTGTTTTTCCCTTTCAGCAAGTTGGAATGTCAGAGTGTCTATAATCATATTCCTTTCTTCCAAACAAATTTTAAGTTTAGAAATTTCTTCATAAAGACCTTCTTCATCTATAGCATCTAAGAAATCATCATCTTCAAATGCCATCAAAAGTCTATAATCATTACATTGTTCATCTTCATCACTAATTGAAAATCCATCACTGTCTTCATGTGTATAATAGCTCTTCTTACTTACATTCTGTTTTTTGTTCCATCTAACTGGTTCCTTACCTTTGTCAAGCTTATCTTTATGAGGACACTTGGCTGCATAATGACCGACTCTTCCACAAGAAAAACATTTGAAAGGTAGCTTACCTTTGAATCTTCCAGAACCTCGTTGAAGGTTCTTGACAAAGTTTGATTCTTCCTCTTCTTCTGACATATGTCCTAACTCATTGCAATCTCCTTTTGCTGAAGCTTTAAATGCAACTTCTCTCTTGTCTGATGGTCCCCCTTTTCCCATTTCGAAAGCAGTTAGGATTCCGTGCAGCTGTGACATGGTAATGCTCTGTAGATTCTCCTTTTCTTCTATGGCATAAACTTTTGATTCAAACTTAGAAGACAAATATCTTAGAACCTTTTCAACCAAGGTAACTTCTCTTATTTCTTCACCCAAGTTTTTCATACGATTAACAATCTCATCTATACGTAAGAAATAATTAGCCACACTTTCATCATTGTGCATTCTGAGATTTTCATATTGAATTCTGAGAGTTTGTAGTTTTGTACATTTTACCTGATCGTCTCCTTCATAGCTCAGAACGATCTTGTCCCATATTTCTTTTGCGGTTTTGAGATGCATAACCTTGATGAATTCTGATTGAGATAAACTTGCTAATAGAGTATTGACAACCTTTGCATTTGTTTCATACTGCTTCTTACCAACCGTATCTGTAGGAGTTGCTAATGGAAATGTGTATCCTGTTTCCACGATATCCCAAACTTCTGTACCAAGAGATTGAAGATAGGCTGTGATTCTTACCTTCCAATAGATGAAGTTGCTCCCATCAAAAATTGGTGGCCTGATAGATGCATCTTTTTCGTAGTTGCTCACAACGATAGATCTTCCTCCAAGCGATCAAGCTTCTTCTGAAGGACATGCTCTGATACCAATTGTTGGAAATAATACTAAGAGTGGGGGTGAATCAGTATTATCAAGTCAATTATTTTTCATTTCACAATCAGATTTGTATACACTACTTCAGTTAGTAAAAACCGCGTATGTACGCAATTGCAGTTAAGGAAACTAGCGTATAACCAGCAGACTTGTAATTTAAATTATTCTTCAGATGTTTATCGTTAATCTGTGCATCAAACCATATAAACAGTAACTAGGAACAGTAAAATAGAACAGGCAGTCACACATAAGAACACAAGATGTAAGGTGGAAACCCAATGTGGGTGAAAACCACCTGCTGTAATTCATCCCTATCTTCTTTTAATTAGAAACTTCTTTTTACAATGTATCTATACTGGTGCAGTCTTATACTAGTACACAGGCTGCTACCTGCAGAAGGCTACAACCTTCTCTCGTTCTCCAGCTTCTCTTGGAAGGGAGCTACAACCCCCTTAGCTCTTGTACTAGCTGAGGTACTAGTATGTAGGTGCTGACCTATAGAAGGCTACAACCTTCTCTTCTTCCAGGGACTGCATTTCATAAATTTTCAGACTGGATCCATGAATAACATCAATCAAACATCAAGTATATCTGCATCAACCAATCTCCTTTGTACAAACCAATACTGAATCAACCAATCACTTCTCAGAAGGCTATAACCAAAATACAGTAACAATAACTAGAAACCAATCCTTACCCCAGAACACTACAACAATAAACAAAAGTAGCTAAAGCATATTTCATGAGACATACACTACTTAAATATGTAGAACCTGCATGCATACGTGTCTGTATTAAGGCAAACCTGCGTATACGCTGTTTTGACTTACTGAACTAGTGTATATACGCGCCTCTTCTGATCTGAACCTGCGTATAGATCTATAAAAGATAATTTACCCTTTTCACTTATTTAGACATCAATTATACCTAGATTATCATATTTATAGATCAAGTCATGCGCCAAATATAACAGATCAAAAACACATATAGATATTATTATTCAAGCCTTAAAATCTTGACCCATCAATAGAACTTATCCTTCTTCTAGCGCTCAGGTTCCTCCATGATTCAGATCGAGCTGTGCACCATCACCTAATTCTAGATCTCGCTCTTCATAAGATATTCAATACTTCAGTGAATGCCCTTGCCTAATGATCTCCTTCCCCTTTTATAGCCTTAGTCCTTACTCAATACCATGGTTCAAAACCATAGAGAATCAATACAATGGGCCCAATACCTGGGTTCAACACTTCGGACGAGATACCATGGTCCAAAACCATAGGTCCAAATACCAAGGACCAAAAATAAGTTTTCCCATATGTACGTGCTTTTCCTTGCATTAAAGTGCGTGCATACGTATACGCGCCTTTTGATCGTCGCACCCACGTGTATACGCGATTTGGTTAAGAGGAACATGCATATATCTCTTTTTCTTTCATTCTGAGAGCCTAAACTGATATCTTCCATCTGAGTGAGTTGCCATCAAGGACAACACCTGTGCCATAGTGCCAAACTTGTGTCATAATGCCAACATATTCATGAGCTAATGGAAGAGAATGGCATAATCTAATGCTTCAATGGGCCATGGAATCAAACAACAGATCTTTACAAATGGATACACTCTAATTGGACTAGATCCTGCAACGTTCTCTTTTATTCTAAGGGCTTCTTCATAGTTGTGTTTCCACGCCAGAAATATTACTAGAGTGCTCTCTCTAAGTGCCCATGGCATGATTTAGTGCTTACAAGCATCAAAAATACCTTGGGTCACTTCCTAGCCACATATCTTATGTGAGGCCAAAGTAAAGTGTATAATTACAGTAGGATCTGTGTAGAACTCGACATTAGTAAAGGCTTGCCTAAAAAAATCAACCTGAAAGTAGGTGATTTCCATTGGATCCAGCTCTTGGAGTATGAGAACATGATTTTTTGTTGTCGGCTTTGCCATAACAAGACACCTACATAACTCTTACACTCAAATTCTAGTAAAATGAAAGACTAAATCTAAGGCTTGGAAGCCATGTAGCCTTCCCCCTATGGAGGAAGAGGACTCTTCATCTTCAGATCAGGAGGAAAATGAACCAAATTATGAAATGCTCCCTTCAAATGAGGATTGCAAGGAGAGTAAGGAGAATAATTTTTTAGCACTTTGCAAAGAAATAGGCAGCACTATTGTTTCATTGGGAGCAGTAAAGAGAGGCTATGAATCAATTTCCTCAAAATATGATAAGGATGTGATTTGAATGTGAAACTACTTGTAAATGCTTTGCAAGGTATTCAATTCAGTAAACATACATGTTTAAAAGATGTACATGTCTTGCAATTAAAAACAAATGAGTTTTTCAGCTGTTTATGACCCTTTTATGTGTAGTAGAATTAATTCATTTCTTTGTTTAACATACTAAAACAGATTTGTTCAAAAAAATAACTCAACCACAGATGCAAAAGAAGTTGATGAAGCAGTTCACCCCTCCTAGGTGATATCTGTTGGGTCCAAGGCCCCCAAATGGGCATGCCCTTAATTTGATTAAAAGCTCAAAATGATTGTACATCTGAATACAAGACTGAACAGGCAAAATGGACTATAAAAATGGATTCAAAACACTCAAATCAGTTAGGAATGACTACTGATTCTCATCCAATGGGTACTTGCAACCCTATACAGCTCCCACAATACTAGGCCCTAATGGCTCCTATAAGTTTCACGGAGCAAAAACACCTGCAAACGACCTCTGATTGCTTTCTAACCTGTGCCAATGGCTTCAGAATCATCTGATTAGTCAAAAAAAAAAGAAGAATCGTCCGAAAAAGAATTTCCAAAGTTATTACAAATTCTATGTGAAAAATCATATTCAATACTCATAAGATGAAGATGAAAATAATCCATTTTACACGAGTACCTTAGCCCTTAGTCTTTATCATCTAAGAGATGACCCTAAATATCAAATTAGTCAAATAATGGGTGAGCATTGGGAATTATGACATAGTTGGCATCTCCTGGATCTTGAAGATCTTATGTACCAATGGTTAACCTTTGTATATCAAAAATTGTTCTTATAACTATTTGTAAAGGGAATAATGAGAAATGGAATTAGTAAATACTAATATATCTAAAGCTTATGAATAAAAACTAAAAATCAAATCTTAACGCTAACTATCATCCCTTTGTTGAATTATATATTAAAGTAAATGTGATAAGAGAAAGATCTATAAAATTAGTACTAAATTCTAAAGATAAAAAGTAACTCTTTCAAGATATTAAATTCTTCCCTATTATAATAATAATTGATATTTAATTTTATCATATTTTGATTATTTTATTTCTATGGTTTTCTAAACAACAACACGTTATTATTATTATTTTAAAAATTTATTTATTTATTTATTATTATTATTTTTTTTATCAAATTTATTAATTTCCTTTTTTCTTTAAATTATATATTAAATATTATTTTTATTAAAATATTACAAATATAATCATTTTTTAAAATATATAATTAAATATTTATTACATAAATAAAATAATAATTAATAAATATTACTTTTACAAAACTTATGAATTTACTAAAATAAAATGAGCCGTTCATCAAGATTTTTCGTTTATATGGACGCAATTATTGCGCTCACTTTTATTATACAATTCTAAGTACGAAAAATTCATGAGCTAAATTACCTCTGTGATATCTTGATAGATTGCCTATCACTTCATGATATTGAAGAATTGAATTAATGAGAAAGGTTCCCACCAAGGTCTCATAATGCACATGGTGACATAGTCTCTATCACATGAAGCAATGAAGTTGTGACATTTGTCCTCACCGGAATCACATGGGAGACTAGGAGACAACCAGTAACAGTGCTGGATGGCCTTTTGGAGCCATTCAGAGTGATTCATTACCATTGTGTGGAGGAGAGTGTTCGTCAAATAAGTTAAGAGTTTGGGAGAATCACGGTTTAATTTTGCTCCCATAGCTTTTTGTAATACAACCAAAAACCAGCACTGTACAAGCGTATATCTGTACTACTTTCGTTTCCTGTAAATCTAATCTTTTGGCACTTCTGTCATTATTCACTTGTTCATATATTAATGGTAAGAATATGAATAATATATTTTTGAATTTCATTTAATTCCAGCTGTTTGTTTGGGTGTTATTGAATTTTATAATTTTTTTAATAAAATATATTATTTTTTTTTGTTATAGTTAAGAAAATTGATCATAATTTAATTGTCAAACTAGTAGCGAGGGTAGCTATTTTTAGCGGTTATCAAGGAATGCGGGCTGACTTATCACTGTTAATCAAGGAAAACTAGGCCAGGCAGACTCATCACTATTATTCAACGAAAACTGGCCACCTGGCTCTCAATCTTGCCAAATGCATGTGTCTTGGGCGGTTAACCTCTTTAGGGCAGTTAACGTGTTTCCTTAGGTAGGAAGAAAACTAATACTTAGCCAAACAAAAGCAATTTAAAACATTTTTTATATCTATTTCGGTTATTTAGAAAATTAAACTATATTAAAATAATATTTTTTTTGGTGGTTGTGATTTTATAATTTTTTAATAAAGTATCAATTTTTATATTTTTTGTTACAGGTGGGAAAATTTATCATAATTCAATTGTCAAACCAGTAGTGAGGGCAGCCATTTCTAGCTGTTATCAGCGAACGAAGGTTGACTCATCATTGTTATTCAAAGAAAACTAGGCCACCTAGGTCTCAATCTTGCCAAATGCATATGTGCCTTGGGCCGTTTGAGAAACAACTTCAAGTTTCTTGTTCTAATGTGAATCTAATTTTGATACCATGTAGAAATTATGTTGTATATTTGCAACTGCTCATGAAGTTTTAATTAAAATCGCAAGGCAAAAACCTACTCTACTGCTTTGAAGACATTAGTTCACAATTTATAACAAAAATCTCAAACATGCAAGAAGAAATAACACATATGAAACAAGTATTTTTATCTTGGGAAAGAAAATTAATCCTAAACTAATTCTTAACCAAACAAAAACAATTTCAAAAACAATTTTAAAATATTTTTTGATCTATTTTAGTTATTTAGATAAATTAAACTATATTAAAATAATATTATTTATGAAATTAAAAAAAAATAAGAAATCAACATCTAAAAGATTTTATTTTTCTTAATTTATATCTATAACCTTTTATGGCCACTCACACAAATTGTACGTGAACCCCACAAAAAACTTAATTTAAACAACATTTTTTTTAAATCGATTCAATGTCATTATGAATCGATTCTTGCCCATACATGGATGGCTCTGATACTTCCATTCATATGTTTGTTATACTTACTAATCAACTCCTAGAACTTTCAGCTGATCGCATTTATCAGCACACATAAACGTTCTCGCAGAATAGTATCCATTCCTTCATGATATTTTTGTCACGACTCCTTCGTGCACTTTAAGGCCTGAAAGCAGCAGTTTTAGCCAAGATGTTGCCACCATATTATTGCATAAACTTTGCTGGCTGCAAAGCCGTGAATCTTCATGAGGAAGATGGGAGCTCAGATGATGATGGGAAGTCCAAGTTTCAGTGTTTTTCCAAGCCAAATATGCTGCCACCTTTGGGCTCTAGATGGAGCTCTGATACCCACCTAGGGAAAAATATCATTTCTCCCCA
The DNA here is from genome assembly GCA_000404065.3 of Pinus taeda. Lineage (NCBI taxonomy): Eukaryota > Viridiplantae > Streptophyta > Pinopsida > Pinales > Pinaceae > Pinus > Pinus taeda. The sequence continues at coordinate 200,319 of APFE031159932.1, forward strand.
TGACCCTCGTTACAGGTGAGAGAAGCAACCAAAAACAATACAAACAACGCATAATATATCTTTTCAAAGTTATAATACTAAACCAGTTTGTACTGCAGTGGATTGCATAGCTTACTTTTCAGAACTTGAAATATACTGCATTTATCATCTCTGATGGTTACTAGGACTAAATTGATATGCATTTTATGCAGTATAGTATAGCTTGTGGGCCTGAAGAGTCTTCATTGAATATATCTTCCTCCTTTTTTGTCTCGGGAGGCCAAGTGCTCTGCGCTTTAGGCAGGAGATGTGCTTCTTTACCTTCCTTGTTTGTGTTTACCCACATTAAAAAAGCCCTTTCTATATATAAACATTACATGACCATATAAATGTGTTCTGGTTCGATGCTTAGAATTCTGACGAGTTCAGAGGGCAATAAAAACAATTCCTTTCTTCCCTACAAACGTTATTCTCTGCCCAGTGCTTATCTACAATGATATTTTTTCATTGAATGCTTAGAATTTAAGCACAAAATACTGTGAAATGCTATAACGACCACGGCTACTGTGTAAAATAATTCTCTGTGTTCTCTCATATGTTGTGGGTGCAGGTGCTGGGAGACTTTTCTGATTGTTTTGGTGGCATACTCGGCATGGGTATGCCCATTTGAACTTGGATTCGGTGATGCACCCAAAGGAGGCCTTCTCATTGCAGACACTATTGTCGATGCATTTTTTGCTATTGATATCATTCTGACCCTTTTTGTGGCCTACTCTGACGATAAGACCCAGATTTTGATAGACAAACCCAAGAAAATTGCATTGAGGTATGAAACTAACCAGCATTCTTGATAATGAAATGGAAACAGGGTTAATAAGTTCCAACACTTATCTTCAGCTAAAATTAATAGTAAAACAGAATTCAATGGGATAGATTCACTACCCAACAATTCGCATTCTCCTGTAAATCTTATCCTCAATTGAAATCTAGCTTGAAGCGGAGGCAATGATACGATAAATCTACCAATACTCAGAAACAACCGTCTCCCAAATATCCATTAGAGTACAGTTCCCATCCAATTTGGGCATAACGATAAATCAACCAATACTCAGAAACAACCCTTCCAAATATCCATTAGAATACAGTTCCCATCCAATTTGGGCATAACATGCTTTTTGAGATTGAGAATTCCAATAATTTATCGCCATCGTTTGATTTTTCTGTGTGCGTGAATTCTACAGTCTTGAGCTTCACAACCTGGTCAATTATATAAATATAAATTTTTGAGCTTCACAACCTGGTCATTTGTATAAATATACATTTTTGAGCTTCACAACCTTCTTGTCATAATGTTGTTGATATTGACTCAAATTAGCATCATTGTCTAATTTTCATCTAAATTTAATAACCATTACCATTTTACAAAATTAAGTCTAGTTGATATTGATTCAAGTTAGTGTCATTATCGAAAGTATATCTAAATTTTATGGCCATTACCATTTTACAGGACTGAGAGTTAATAGATCATTTCTAAAGGTCTCTAAAGAAGGAATCTGCCTTTTTTGAAATAGAAGGGTGGTAAAAACAGAATGAAATTTTATCAAAGCATGTGCAGCTTATAAAGTTATTAGTGGTTAGTTTGATAGCAACTTAAAAGTGAACAGTGTTAATGAACTTTTTGAGAAGAGCAAACTTCACAGAACAAAAAAATTTCTTACTCAAAATCTATAACAGCAAAATCAACCTAAATATAAATTAAGTGATAGTAGGACCTAAATAAAATCTAAATATAAATTAAGTGATAGTAGGTGGTCCCTTCGACCGCGAGGTCTCTGGAACATTATTAAAAACCACTTCATTTCATTCCCAAACTCTGCCTAAGCTGTAGAATACACATAATTTTTCTTGGTGCAATGATTTCCGGAAACACCCTACTTTTTAATAATTAACATATTCTCTAGTAAAGTGGTGTCATATGCTGCAGGTATATTTCAAGAGGGTTCGTACTTGATGTCACTTCCACAATACCATTTGTGGCCCTGATTTATCTCATTAGAGGACAGCATCCCGGATTCAGCATCTATTACAGCTTGTTCAATGTCTTACGTCTGTGGCGTCTGCAAAGAGTCAAAACTCTTTTCACCAGGTAATCTCGCATTCTTTAATCAGCCATTTAAAATTGCACAGTGGTGTTTCATGTTTACAGATGAGCCATCTCAATAAGTAGCCTTTCTCCATTGCAGGCTAGAGAAAGATATACGTTTCAGCTACTTCTGGATAAGATGCGCAAGACTTATTTGTGTAAGAATCCTTACGTATATATGCCATTATGTTGTCATTCCCTTTTGGGATTTTTTGTTTTGCCAGTTTCTTCATGCTAAAGTCATCCTCTGATCTAAGAATATAATAAGATAAATAAATTATGATTATTATAAGGAATATATATATTATTTCTGATAATAGTTATCACGTCTCGTCTTTGAGCTTTGTAGTTACAAGAGGTTACTAAATAAGAAAGAAAATGATACTGAATACAATCACACAAGTAAAAATTCAAGATTTATTTGGTAAAACTTTCACAGGGTGTCAAGGAAACATGGGCAAGGGATTGAAATTCCTATTCAATCAATAAATGATTTTCCATTACAATAGTTCGGGCATTCCTCAGTTTTATACAGTGTTCCACAGGGACGCGTCCCCCAAGGAGGGGTGCATGCACCCCTCGCACCTCACGCACTCGGGACGGGGGGACGCTTGGGGAAACGTTTCTCCACGTCTCCCTTTTGGGGAGAAGTGGGGAGACGCAGGGGGGGACGTTTCCCCAGTTTGGGGGACGCCTGGGCGACCCCCTCAAAATGGGTTATGCATCCCCCCTTAAATTTGCTTGTAAACAATGATTTATGACAATGGAAACCTAGCATTTGATCATATTGCCCTACTAATGCTATGCAATTCATGGTAATGTTAAATTCTTAAAGTAAAAGTGACATTCTCTTTTATCTTTCATTTTCATCCTTTTACTTAAATTTTTAACATCACCATGAAATGACTCAGGATGTTTGAGAGTGGTTCCGACCTCATTAGATTTCATATGGAGAAAGTAGAATTTTAGATCTCACTCAAAATTCAGTAGACTTAACAGTTTTTCAAGAATTCAGCGTTTGATGGATTGCAATGTTTTCATTGCATTTTGTTATGTACAAGGGTATGGAATTAGTATTTAATCAAGAGCACCAAGCCCTCTGTGTACTTTAGAGTGACTTTTAGAGTCATCACTCCACAGTTTTTTAGTTTTAGTTATATCAATTTTACTATTCTAGTCTTCAGATTTCAGTATCAATTTTATTTTGCTTACTAATTATATTCTAGAATGATGAATAATGAATTTTAATTTTAAATCAATTTAGAATCTAGAATGATGAATGATGAATTTAATTTTTAAATCAATGTAGATTCTAGAAGGTGAATAATGAATGATGAACATGGATCAAAGTATTCCATTATTGAATCTCGTGGTCTATGGATGAATCATGTATGTATTAGTAAGGATGATGAGTATGGAACAATGTATTTCATTACTTAATTCAATTATGTATGTATCATTGTATTTATGCTTTCATTATTGAATATGAATTTGAAATATATATGTGTGTGTGTGTGTGAATATATATATATATATATATATATATATACCGTATGTCCCCCCGTCCCCGCTAAATTTCTCTAAAATTTGAGGGTACTCCCACACGTCCCCCTTGTGCGTCTCCCCGCACCCACGTCTCCCCGTCCCAGAGTCTTAGTGGAACATTGGTTTTATATGAACCTCCTCAGTTACATAATTGTTGTTTCGGTATAAACTAACTTGTCAATAACTAATACAATTTTTACCTGTATTTACATAATTAGTTGTCAATTTCCAACAAACTCCACCTTGACAACAATTTTCCTAATCCCTTGCTCATGCCCATTCATCATCTCTTCTGCAAGCCAAGAGAAGCTAAACACCATCGCATCTTCTCTATTGTAACTGGCTTTGTGAATATGTCTGCACAATACTCTTGTGTATGGACCTACCTTTTGAAGAGCTACTTTTCCACCATTGATCACGTCTCAGAAAATGATACCTTACATCAATGTGATTGGTTCTGCTGTGATAAGCAGGGTTTGTAGCCAAGTGAATAGCACTCTGACTGTCACAAAGTACATTCACTTTTTCCTGCGTCCTTCCAATCTCATGAAGTAGACCCTTTAACCAGATTGCTTCTTTACTGGCATTTGAAGCAGCGATATATTCTGCTCTGGTAGTGGACAACGCAACTGTTTCTTGAAGCTTTAACATCCAACTAATTTCTCCACCTGCAAGAGTAAAGACATAACCTGTAGTAGATCTTCTTTTGTCCAAATCACCTGCATAATCAACATCTGCATATCCGCAGACTGATCCTTTACTACCATTAAAGATGACGCAATGGTCACTTGTGCCTCTTAGATACCGAAGCACCCATTTCACTGCTCACCAATGTTCTTCACCTGGATTTGCCATGAACTTGCTGAAAACTCCAACTGCATGTGAAATGTCAGGTCTTGTAGATACCATCGCATACATTAAGTTGCCTGCAACATTTGCATATGGTACATGAGACATATACTGCTTTTCTTCATCAGTTCTAGGACTCAAAACCGAAGAAAGCTTAAAATGGGAAGCTAATGGAACATTAACAGGTTTCACATTGTTCATACAGAACTTTTCAAGTTTTCTCCACATACTTCTGCTATGATAACCAAAGCTTACCATTTTTCTTGTCTCTATGTATCTCCATGCCCAAGATATGTTTTGCTGCTCCAAGATCCTTCATATCAAACGTCCTAGAGAGTTGAGCCTTTAACCTGTTGATCTCTTCCATGCTGATGCAGGAGCATCAAGACCTTTTTCTCCATTTGTAAATATGGGGTGTGATAATATTAATTTGTAAATATGGGGTGTGATGATTTTTAAGATTTTATTAATTAATTTGAATTAAATAGGAGAAGGTGAGGATTTATGTAAATATCCTTTTATTAATAAAAGGATATGAGGAAATTTAATGAATTGAGGGATTTTAGGGATAAAACCTATCCTTTAGGGATGTTCAGAGATTTAGGGGTTGTTGAGGATTTTAAGGGATTGAGCATTTAATTTAATGATTTTTAAATAGGAAGGGGTTTGGAGAGAAAATTAGAGAGAATAGGAGTGAGAGTGAGGGAGTGAGTGTGAGAAGTTCTCCTTGAGAGCTTTCGGCAGTTGTAATAGGGCCACGGATTGAATATCTGGCCATGAATATAATTGTTGTGTGAATATTTATTTTATGTGAATACAAGTATGATTTGCATGTACATGATTGTGGTTAATGAATTCTGAGCTAGCGTGAATAGTTTTTATTCTCCGCTTTATTATTGACTGAACTGCGGATATTGTTCCCACGCTTAATAAACTGGGTTGTGTTGAACAATGCGATTGTTTTCTTGATAGTGAGGGTGCTCTGCGTCTTATTACTAATCAGGCCTTTGTAATTCGCATGCACATTTACAGTATATTAATTACCGACATCGGTTCCATAAAACACTGTGACTCCTGGAAGAGCCGCGTTTTCTATATAGTAACGCCGGTCCATTGTGTGCGTAGGTGTTATAATTACAGAAAAGCACAGATGCCCACAGCCTCTGTGCCTCTTTTTCATCGTTTTCGATACAATTGACGAATTGGGTTTTTTCTGCGACGGTTTTTATCCTCCCCCAACTTTTTACGTCGCCATCCCGGTGCAAATATCGTGTTTAGTGATGGGTAACTTCTGATCCTTAGCCTTGAGACCCACATCAGAAAGACTATAAGACAGTATTTTATTTGGATCGGAATGTTTGTAAAAAGAGGCCGCAACAGTATCCAGATGCTCAGACTTTATATTATGAAACGAATGTGAGGTGCCCACGAAGGGACAACCTTCAATCTCTTCTTTCAGATGGACGTATAGATGACACCGGAGGATTGAGATACAAGTCAGTTTGTCCAGTGGAAGGTTGAAGGGATTAGGAGGATAAAGTGTTTGTAACAGTCGACGGACATATATATATCACCAGCACCAGTGCCAGGGATATGTATGCGCGTGTTCAGTTCTAAATATGTGCGCAAGTCCAGTTGCTATATGTTCCCTTTAAGAGTTTATTGAAGGCCGCGTTTCGGTTTATTATCCAAGCGTTTGATGAGAATGAGTGCTTCTTCGAGCCGCCTGCAACCGCTGCTGAGGATGTGAGATCGATGTGTGGGTCTGATCTAATCAGTGTACAAGAGTATGGCGCGCACCATAACCACGGATGAAGGCTGGGTTATACAACTGTGGTCATTAATTTGTTTGGAAGTCGAACTGTGGAGAAAAGCCAAGGAGCGCTTGCGTTACTATTAATGTTAATTGTGAGGAGACTGCGTTGGGCCTGCGCATTAAAATGTCTTGATGCGCACTGTGTATGGCGAGACTGAGGACTGTGTAAAAGTGCTGGCGCGCACCGGGATTAAGTTGCAGTTCCAGTTCATAACTAGAAATGCCCGTGGATGCGTATATAACCAGAGCTATTTCAGTTGAAATCCGAGCGCGGGTTCCATTGGTATGTTTTTAAGTTGTGCTTATAATTATATATGTTGCAAGAGCGGAATGATGTGTTGCAGATTTACGTAATAATATTGAGCCGAGCACAGCTAGAATGATTGTTTGTTTTGGTAATTAGAAGTATTAGGAAGATCGTGGTTTTGCAGGGTCACCCTAGCATCATTTTTGGTATCAGAGCCGGAATGCTCTGTTGAAATGTTTATTTTCTGAATGATGTCAAGACAATTTTTGTTGAATTGGAATATATTTTTGAATGTGTAAGTAGCAGATTTGCTGAAACAAAAGTTGCAGGAGTGTGAGATCTTGAAGGTGTGGCAGAACCTTGAGGAAATCCAATAGAGATTGGATAAGGAAGACAATTGTGAACAGGCAGATGAGTTGAAGCCAGGAAGAGCAAAGAAAAGTGCTCAAAGGAGGTTCTGGAGATAGAGAACCAATTGCTTGCCAAAAGACCGAGTGAGGAGGGCTTGGTGAGGTAAGTGGCGGCAAGATAGGACTTGCTGCTGAAGAGGCTTTAGTACAACTCATAGAGATGGAAAGGATGATGACTAGTGACAGTCGTCACAAAGGTTCTGAAATAAACCACAGCAGAGGACAAAAGGAGAAGGATGCCAAAGCAGTTGGCATACAGAGACAGTTAAGCAAAGAGGAATATGAAAGGGAGAAGGCTGAGATAGCAGTTCAGCTTGAGGTGTTAATGGAGATGTTGCAAAGAAATGAAGAAAACCAGAAGCATGGTTATGTCATAAGAAACAAGTTGAGGTGGCAGAGACTACAAGAGAAGTGGAATCATCAGGTAAATTTGCGGTTGATAAAGGAACTAAGGGAACTTGAACAGGTTATAGATGCCAGGCAAAGGATAGAGAAGCTCGAAACAGTTGAGCTACAGCAAAAGGAAGATGCCGATGTTGAAGTTTCGTTATGTTACCCAGAGAGTGGACCATTACTTTTTGAAAGTGATGAAGAGCTAGAGGAGTTGAATCATTTGAATGATTCAAAGCAGCCCAAAGATTTGATGGCTGAAGCATCAAACAAGACCGTAAGGTCTTGTGATTTTAAAACTAACGATTTGTGTATGATTGCAGGTTTAGAAGAAGTTGCAGGTGATGAGCAAAGGAATGTTGCAGAGGAAAAGGAAGATTGGGAGGCCGCAACATTCATATTGAAAGATAGAGCAACATGTGAGGCGACATTTATAGTAGCAGCAGAAAAGGAGCAATCAAGGGATGGAAACAATCAGCAAACAGAGGACATACTGGACAAAGAAATTGAGTTGATAAGGAGGTTAATGATAAAGACATCCCAGAGAAAGACAGCTGAAAGAAAGAAAAAGAGCGACAACAAGGGAATGACAGTGAAGGATTGCAAGAGCAAAGCAAGTGGAGCACTACAACACAAAATATGGAAACCTGGAAGACAACAGCAAATGACAACAGCAGTGAAGCAATCGACAAGCACGGAAGGATTACAAAATAAAATTTGGGATCCAGGAGGAGATATCCAGACTTATGAGCAGGTGGTCATGAATTTTCTTACATGGGGAGTCTGATGCAGGAGCATCAAGACCTTTTTCTCCATTTGTAAATATGGGGTGTGATAATATTAATTTGTAAATATGGGGTGTGATGATTTTTAAGATTTTATTAATTAATTTGAATTAAATAGGAGAAGGTGAGGATTTATGTAAATATCCTTTTATTAATAAAAGGATATGAGGAAATTTAATGAATTGAGGGATTTTAGGGATAAAACCTATCCTTTAGGGATGTTCAGAGATTTAGGGGTTGTTGAGGATTTTAAGGGATTGAGCATTTAATTTAATGATTTTTAAATAGGAAGGGGTTTGGAGAGAAAATTAGAGAGAATAGGAGTGAGAGTGAGGGAGTGAGTGTGAGAAGTTCTCCTTGGGAGCTTTCGGCAGTTGTAATAGGGCCATGGATTGAATATCTGGCCATGAATATAATTGTTGTGTGAATATTTATTTTATGTGAATACAAGTATGATTTGCATGTACATGATTGTGGTTAATGAATTCTGAGCTAGCGTGAATAGTTTTTATTCTCCGCTTTATTATTTGACTGAACTGCGGATATTGTTCCCACGCTTAATAAACTGGGTTGTGTTGAACAATGCGATTGTTTTCTTGATAGTGAGGGTGCTCTGCGTCTTATTACTAATCAGGCCTTTGTAATCCACATGCACATTTACAGTATATTAATTACCGACATCGGTTCCATAAAACACTGTGACTCCTGGAAGAGCCGCGTTTTCTATATAGTAACGCCGGTCCATTGTGTGCGTAGGTGTTATAATTACATAAAAGCACAGATGCCCACGGCCTCTGTGCCTCTTTTTCATCGTTTTCGATACAAATGACGAATTGGGTTTTTTCTGTGACGATTTTTATCCTCCCCCAACTTTTTACGTCGTCATCCCGGTGCAAATATCGTGTTTAGTGATGGGTAACTTCTGATCCTTAGCCTTGAGACCCACATCAGAAAGACTATAAGACAGTATTTTATTTGGATCGGAATGTTTGTAAAAAGAGGCCGCAACAGTATCCAGATGCTCAGACTTTATATTATGAAACGAATGTGAGGTGCCCACGAAGGGACAACCTTCAATCTCTTCTTTCAGATGGACGTATAGATGACACCGGAGGATTGAGATACAAGTCAGTTTGTCCAGTGGAAGGTTGAAGGGATCAGGAGGATAAAGTGTTTGTAACAGTCGACGGACATATATATATCACCAGCACCAGTGCCAGGGATATGTATGCGCGTGTTCAGTTCTAAATATGTGCGCAAGTCTAGTTGCTATATGTTCCCTTTAAGAGTTTATTGAAGGTCGCGTTTCGGTTTATTATCTAAGCGTTTGATGAGAATGAGTGCTTCTTCGAGCTGCCTACAACCGCTACTGAGGATGTGAGATCGATGTGTGGGTCTGATCTAATCAGTGTACAAGAGTATGGCACGCACCATAACCACGGATGAAGGCTAGGTTATACAACTGTGGTCATTAATTTGTTTGGAAGTCAAACTGTGGAGAAATGCCAAGGAGCGCTTGCGTTACTGTTAATGTTAATTGCAAGGAGATTGCGTTGGGCCTGCGCGTTAAAATGTCTTGATTCGAACTGTGTATGGCGAGACTGAGGACTGTGTAAAAGTGCTGGCGCGCACTGGGATTAAGTTGCAGTTCCAGTTCATAACTAGAAATGCCCGTGGATGCGTATATAACCAGAGCTATTTCAGTTGAAATCCGAGCGCGGGTTCCATTGGTATGTTTTTAAGCTGTGCTTATAATTATATATGTTGCAAGAGCGGAATGATGTGTTACAGATTTACGTAATAATATTGAGCCGAGCACAGCTAGAATGATTGTTTGTTTTGGTAATTAGAAGTATTAGGAAGATCGTGGTTTTGCAGGGTCACCCTTGCATCACATGCTTTTTCTTGCAATAAGCATATCGTCAACATACAAAGCTAAGATAATCAATATGCCATTGAAACTCTTGAAGTATACACAATGATCATACTCACTTCTAATAAAGTTCTGGCTCACCATGAAGGAGTTAAACTTCTTGTACCATTGTCTAGGAGACTGCCTCAGTCCATACAATGATTTCCTGAGCTTGCAAACTAATCTTTCGTTGTGACCTTGTACAAAATCTTCTGGTTGTTCCATATATAACTCTTCATTCAAATCACCATGTAGAAAAGTTGTTTTAACATCTAACTGTTCTAGCTCAGGGTTAAGTAATGTAGTTAGTTCCAACACAGTACGAATAGAAACAAGTTTTACAACTGGTGAAAAAATTTCATGAAAGTCGATACCTTCAACCTGAGAATACCCTTTTGCTACCAGTCTTGCCTTATACCTTTCGATACTTCTATCAACTTTCCATTTCAGTTTGAAGACCCATTTGCATCCAACAACACTTCTCCTTTACGGAAGTTCTACAAGATCCCAGGTATTGTTCTTGGCTAAGGAATCCATTTCTTCTTCCATAGTCGTTTTCCATTTTTCGCTATCCGTATCATCTACTGCTTCCTGATAACAAGAAGGTTCCCCATTTTCAGTAATCAAAGCAAAAGATGAGGCAAAATCTTCATACCTTTTGAGAGTTTTTCTTTCCCTTGTAGACCTTCTTAGAGTGACTGATTATTGAAATGGTTTAGAAACTTCAACAACTTCCTTTGTATCTTCATCACCTTTTTCTCCAGAAGTCTCTTCTTCCTTTTGACTATCACCGAAAGGTTTAGCCTCCAACTGAATTTGTTGATTTGGTGATACCTATTCCTGTTCAATTCTTTCAACATTTTATTTTAAAAGAGAAGATTCATCAAATGTTACATCTCTACTAATGACTATCTTCCGCGATGTAGGATCCCACAACATGTATCCTTTCACTGCATAGTCATACTCAACAAAGACATAACATTTCAATTTTGGATCTAATTTTGAATGCTGATTTTTAGGAGTAAGAGCATAAGCATCATAGCCAAATATCCTTAAATGTGAATAATCACAAGACTTACCTGACCAAAATTCTTTAGGAATTTTACATTTAATTGCTACTGAAGGTGATTTGTTAACTAAATAACACACAGTGGATACTGCTTCTGCTCACAACTCCTTTTGCAGGTTAGCATTGCTGATCATGCTTCTGGCTCTTTCCATAATAGTCTGATTCATATGTTCAACAACACCATTTTGCTGAGGAGTATAAACAACAATTTTGTGTCTAACAATTCCTTCATCCTTACAGTATTGTTCAAATTATATTGAAGTAAATTCACTACCATTGTCAGTTCTTAGACATTTAATTGATTTGCCCGTTCTTTTCTCTACCACTGCTTTAAATTGTTTAAAGATATTGAATACATCAGCTTTCTTTTTCAACATAAAGACCCAAACTTTAGGAGAGAAATCATCAATAAACGTTAAAAAATATAGAGCACCTCCATATGATACAATAGGTGATGGTCCCCACAGATCAAAATGAATATAGTTTAAAATATCTTTACTATTATGATTTCCAGTTTTAAATCTCTGTTTACACTATTTTCCATACACACAATGTTTACAAAAAACCAACTTCAAAGATTTCATATCAAGAAGTGATTTACGTTTCATCAGTACTTGAAGACCTTTCTCGCTCATGTGACCCAATCGCTGATGCCATAGGCGAGTACCTTCTTCTTCTTTTTCTGACACAATCGCTGCTTCACTTACCTGAGTACTTCCTTTGAGTTTGTAAAGATTTCCGACCTTTTCTTCTTTCATAACAACTAGGGCACCTTTAGAGACTTTCAACACTCCATTCTGACCTGTAAACTTATAACCATCTGAATCCAACACTCCCAAAGAAATCAAATTTTTCGTTAATTCAGATACATGTCTAACACTAGTTAATGTTCTAACTATGTTATCATACATTTTAATCCTGATATTTCCCAACCCAATAGTCTGACATGATATATTATTACCTATAAACAAAGAACTACCATTTACAACTTCATATGAAGTAAACCAATTTCTGTGTGAACACCTGTGATGAGAAGCACCAAAGTCTAACAACCAACTTTCAAAACCCTGAGAGACATTACAGACAGGTAAAGTTTCATCTATCATACATAATTCTTCAGCAGATAAAACTTCGTTTGTCATACCTGAATCAACCTGATTTGCTTCCTTCTTCAGGTTATCAGACTCTTTTCATTTCCAACAGTCTTTCTTAAGGTGTCCAATTTTGTTCCAGTGCCAATATTTTCCTTACACTTCTTTCCCTTTGATTTAGATTTGGAAGACCCCCTTGTTTTTTCTCCTCTTTCCTTTGACCGTCCTCTAGCTATCATGGCTTCTGGTGCAGCTGTTTTAGTATTGGATTTCCTTCGTACTTCTTCATAAAAGAGAGCTCCCACATCTGATTCAAATTTCAAAGACTCAACAGTGCTCAAACTGATTAAAATTACGAAGTGGTCCCATGACTCGGGCAAAGAACACAACAAGGTTATAGCTCTGTCTTTTTCCCGAATTTTAACTTCCGTATCTGATAATTGGCATATAAGTGTATTAAAAACATTTAAATGCTCTGCAACTTTTGAACCCTCCTTCATTCGAAGGTTGTACAGTTGTTTTTTCAAATAAATTCTATTAGTTAACGACTTTGTCATAAATAGTTTTTCCAGTTTTTCCCATAAGCTTGAAGTTGTACTCTCTTCCACAATGTTGAAGAGAACTTCATCCGCAATCATAATCTGATGGTACTGAGAGCTCGAGCATCCAAGTCCTCCCAGTCCGAATCTTTCATGCTAGCAGGTTTCTTATTTGCCTCGTCCAAAGCTTTGTGCAACCCTTGTTGCGCCAGCAAATCCCTAACTTTCAGTTCCAAAGAGCAAAGTTGTTCTTGCCGGTGAATTTCTCCACCTCTAACTTTGCATTTGTCATCTTGGCCATTTCTTTCCTCCTAGGGTTTCTTTCAAAAAATCATTTTGATTGTCTTCTTTCAACAAAGGGTTTTCGAAAGTTTTTTTTTTTTAATTTTTTTTAGTTTTTCCTACTTCAATTTTCTGGAAAAATTTCACAAATTCCTCAAAAAAAAAAAATCTGAATTTTTCTTTCCCAATTTTTTTTCAAATTGATTTAGAAAACCTACAACATCTTTCTAAAAATTCCTTTTGTTTAATTTCAGTTTCCTGAAAGAAAAATCTTTGTTCTTTGTTTTAAAGAAACCCTTTAACAAACCTTGAATTTATTCAACAAATTTTGCAAAAAAAAAAAATACTTGCCTTCCAAGATGATCAAGCAGGGGGTCCTCTTCGACGGGTAGTTTTCACGCAACTTTCACCAGCGTCTTCCTTCTTGCAAACTGGTTTACATGCAGACTCCAGTTCTGGACAGGGCCAGCAATGGTAACACGTAGGCATCCTCGATGAAATATTGCCTCTGGACAAGCTAGCAAACACACACAGGCTACGCAACAGCACGTAATGGCCTACTCGCTCCAGTTCTGCTCGATGGCCCTATGCCAGCAACAGCTCCTCGCTCCGCTCTGGTTTTGGACAGGGCCAGCAACATCTCCTCGCTTCGCTCCGGTTTTGGACAGGGCCAACAACGTGGTCAATGCAGAGAGCAGCCCTGGCTTCCTCGATGGATGGCAACAGGCAGCAAATGGGCCTCCTCACTAGTCCACGTAGAAAACAAGCCTCCTCGCCAGTCCATGCAGAGACACGGGCTTCCTCGACCAACGCGCAGAGGGCATGAACTCTGGCTTCCTCGACCAGCACGCAAAGGGCATGAAATCTGGCTTCCTCGACCAGTACGCAGAGGGCATGGGCTCTGGCTTCCTCAACCAGTACACAGAGGCACTCTGGCTTCCACGACAACGTGTTGCCTCCCTGCTCTCCTCGACGCAAACCAACAATTCTTTCACCAGCATTCGCCTCCAACTCAACTCAATTGCTTTGATACCATTTGTAGTTACAAGAAGTTACTAAACAAGAAAGAAAATGAAACTGAATACAAACACACAAGTAAAAACTCAAGATTTACGTGGTAAAACCCTAACAGGGTGTCAAGAAAACATCCACGGGGCAAGGGATTAGAATTTCTATTCAATCAATAAATGATTCTCCATTACAATAGTTCGGGCATTCATCAGTTTTATATGAGCCTCCTCAGTTACATAACTGTTGTTTCGGTATAAAACTAACTTGTCAATAACTAATACAATTTTTACCCGTATTTACATAATTAGTTGTCAATTTCCAACAAGGTTCTCTTGGTATTACTGTTACGCATAGAGCCATTTAACCCTTGATCTAAGTCATGAGGGGAATAAAAAAATTCTAAGTGTCAATCTATCCACCTTTAATAGATTCAGAATTTAACAATTTAACTCTTGATCTAAGCCTATTTAAGCCATGAGAGGAAGTGTAAATCTATCTGTCATTGATGGATTCAGGGTTAACATATTAACTCTTATTTCTATCTACAACGCCCTTATCCATATATCCGTTCATATGTCATCTCTTACCCATATAAAACAAGTATATATATATATATATATAGATATAGATATATATAAGAGTAAGTAAGAGAAAGGGGATTCCCAGCTTTTCCATTTTTCACTTATTGGATCTGCAATAAAGATTTATTGTTTACTACGACCTCTCTCAGTGATGTGATATATCATAATATGCATATAATTGGTATTTTTTAAAGGTCTTTTCCGCAGTTTTTTATTAACTTGTGGATTTTTTCAGTGTTTATTTATAAATTAATTATTTTTTATTCTATTTAATAATTTATTTAATTTTTATTTAATTTTAATTTTATTATATTTAAATTTAATTTAAAATGTGTAAAGGTGTATTTGAATAATTTTTTTTAATTACAATATATATATATATATATATATCAACATCATATGTTAATTGAGTTTAGTTTGTCAATTGAGTTTAGCTTGAGTGGATTTGTAGAATAGTTGTTATCTTCCCTACCCAAGTTCAAGTCTTGTAAGTTGGCATGTTAACACTCTACAATGTTATAATAATGAAATCATTGTAACAAAATTATAGTGCATTGTCTCTTTGCAACACTTTTATATGCTTTGTCCAAATTTACAATGCCATGCGACAAGTATAGTCACTTCATCAACAAAACATTTACATAAAACATAATTTTTCATTTCATAACAACCTTGCCATTGTTAGGGAATTTTGATGTAAAAACTGGGCAGTAGAATAAAAAAAATGTATGAAGAAACTTAGCTTTAAAAGAACCAATAGGATTCATGATGATGATGCCATCCTTAGGGGTAAATATTTATGGAGCGAAATGAAGAAAATCGCTTTTTTTAATTGTATTTCCTACTTATCTCCTTGTAGATTTACTTGAATGTCAAGTGTAGGGATTGTTGTATGAAGATTTAAATCCTCCATCCCACGAGTATCCACTTGCATACTTTGAGTAGACCCACAATGTAAAAAAAATGGCAATACATGAAAAACATGTTTATTTCAATTTTCAATATTTTAAAGTGCGGGTCTACTCAAAAGTATGCAGAGTTTCACATCCAATAAGTGCCTACACTTGATGTTTGAGTAAACATATAAGGAGATAAGTTGAAAATACAATTAAAAAATCATTTTCTTTCTTTTCCTTTAAAAATTCACAACTTTTATTTTATTTTTTAACTATTATTTTATTATTTTCTTTAATATGTTCATTTTAGACCTCATATTTCCCCTAAAATTGCATTCATAAATCACAATGAGTAGGAATGAACCTTCCATTTAAAATCTTGAGATTGTATGAAATATATTAAAATCTTGAAATAGTATGAATTATATTAAATTTATAGTGATGGTATATTCACATAATAAATGATTTGAAAATGACTTATTTTTGTTTATTTTATGAATTTGTAAATGGTGTTACATGTCTAATTTGACATCAAGAATGATGGTATATTCCTATAGTAAATAATAAATTTAAAACAATGTGGGAAAGATCAATTTGACATCATTCCTTTTCTACAAGGTCAAAGTATATTACATTCCCAACTCTACCACAATTCCTTCATTATACTCATGCAAGCCATCGAGAACACGTCACAATATCCTTATATATGAATTTTGACCCATCATGTCACATCATAGTATCTTCATTTATGAATTTGATCCATGTTGTGAATTTTCCTTTGAGGAATTCTAAGTAGATTATGTAAGATCTCATCATCATCATAATTAACATCTTCATCCCATAAAGATTCCTTCTAGAATAAAGTTGTGTAGTAACTTATTTTGATTAACAAATACTTACAAATAGGTGTTGTTACCTCTCATTTTAGTAGGGGTGCCTGTATTCATTTTTCTTCTGGGGAATACTATAGTAAACCATGTTAGGTTCTTTTAGACTCTACTCTTAAGTTCTTTCATCTTAGATAGGATTGGAAGCCTTAGGATGTGCTTACTTAGACACATGATTTAGAGGAACCATTGGTTTTGTATGGGTGATTACACTATGTACGACCAGTGTAGCCCAGGGCTTGAGCACACCTATGTCTTATCCACATAGTCATGTATCATAGAGTTTATATGCATTCTTTGGCCTTTGTGCATTATTCATTTTACAATTCTTAATGTGGCAATATCATAGTTCACAACATTTCATGTTTCCTAGGGTACTTCACAGATCCCAATGTAGAGAGTCTTGAGGTAAAAAAATCAACAAAGGCTCCAAATGCTTAGAATAATGTGTAATGGACATACCACATACATATTTTGTCAAAAAGTGAAGACATCAAGTAAATATTCCAATTCAAAGGTGGTCGTGCCTTCTATTATGGCACTTGTGGATTAAATTTGGCAAATTAAGGCCCATACTTGACATCAAGGGACAAATCTTATATCAAAAGTTATGTAAAAATTATTCTATACAAAACCACTGTGCCAAATTCCTCTAGTAGCTAAGGTGTTAAAGATCTAGCATGTGGCTCATTTAAGCAAAGGGATGTTCTACTCGTGTGAAGTCAAACTAGCCAATGAAGAGGAATTAGATGTTGAGGATGGTTAGTAACTCAAAGAAAGTCAAGTCTCCAAGTCAAGAGGGTGAAGGGTGTTAAATATCAAGTCAAATATAGCAATTTGACCTCTTCTACTGGTTGTTTCTTTCGTGCTACTAGTCGTCGGGTCAAAGTAATGGAATGTTGGACCTCAACTAGACATTAAACTAGTGGGTAGAAGGTGGATTGAGCCTCTCTTACACCAAATTGAGACCTATCTTGAACCAAATCAAGCCTTGTCAAGTAAAATTGGACCTAAAAGCTAGTCATTTTCCTCAACGAAGAAATTCAAACCCCTCTTATGGGTAATTATCTCATGTAAAAAATAATTCTCCATGTAATGACTTAGTCTCTAGGTTGTGGATGACAAGTCAAAGAATTATTTTCTTGTGATAGGGTTTCAAACTAATTGTTACAAGAAAAACTATATACGGGCAATCCCTCCTCCCATTTTGTTGTTGAATTGTGAGATTATAATGCCATAATAAGAACTTTTTGGTGCAAACCATTGTCATGTGGATTGATTTTTTCTATTATTTTTCTTTTTAGCCATTGTAGAGATTATGGTCCATAAGGTTTTGCAGGAATACCAAATCACACAAGGCTCTTAGGTTGACCCATTTTGGGGCTACACAATGATATGGAAGAGGAGGCTAGGGCGCTATTCCTCACATTTTCTTCGTTGGATTGGGGTTATCAAAATCTAATTGTTGAATTAACCCTTATTGAGAGTTTCTTAAGTAAAGACAAGATCTTTCCCAATATTATAATTAACCCATTAGCTAGAGGTATTTCAAAAGGAAATTGCCCCTAGTTGAATTTGGGGATCAATACATTATCTTACACTAGAGTAAGAGTGACTAATCTTTCGACTCCAATCTCATCTCTTAGTCCAAAACATAAGGTTGATCTAGAAGGGGTTATGATAACAATCAAGTACTAGAATACTAGAAAGGGTAATTTGCAAGGCGAAGTTAGCATCGCCACAACAACCACATATTTTAAAGTAAATTTTTTTTAAACTTTTTTGTTTTTATAAAATATAAAAATACAAAAATGCTTCATTAGCTTGAGCTTCAAATTATATCTTTTAGCTAGTTTCATCACTTAGGTTATTCTTAAATATTATCTATTTTTCCCAAGGAAGGTGCAATTCTCTTGTGTTGTGTAGGAAATTTATCTAAGGTGATTTCAACGGGCTATCCAAAGATTTTGTCTACAACATCAAATTTTAAGTGGCAAGTGAAACCCTTATGCAAGGGTTTCATCTTAAAGATATGTACTTGTGAACTCTTGTTATTTTTCACTTTTGCGTAATTTATTCATCATTATTAGAAGTGTGAACTCTCTAACGTTTTTATTGTCGGTTTTCTTACAGTCCTGGAATTTGTCAAGAAGCATAATACCTTCTTTGACCATGGCCCATCTTTTGTTGAAAGCTTGCTAAAAGGTATCCTAGTCTGTGAGAATACGTTGAGGCAAACTAAGGTACCAATCCCTAGCATTTCCTTCTAAGGTTAAACCAAATAGCATCGTAATCACATCCTCATCTTATACTAACCTAGCACTTACTACCCAATAGAATTCATGCATATGTTTTTCTATAGTATTAGCATTAGTACCATTGAATATAGGTAACCATTCCTCATATTTCTCAGGAAACAGATGGGGAGCATTAGGGAATTTGTTGGACATTGGATAAACCAATACTCCCTGTATGTTTCGTGACATGGACTAACCGCCTCTCGTGGATCCTTATCTCTGGCGATGCGATCATTGAATAACACCTACGGGTTTTGGTTTAACAACAATTGTGATTCCCAACAAGTGGTACCAGAGCATAGGTCATGAGTTTGATACAGACCCGGCTTGCGTTAGGGGGGAAATTCTTGGACATTGGATAAACCAATGCTCCCCATGTGTTTCGTGACATGGACTAACTGCCTCTCGTGGATCCTTATCTTTGGCGATGGGATCGTTGACTAACACTTACAGGTTTTGGTTTAATGACAATCGTGATTCCCAACATAATTTATTCACATCCAATGATTTGAATACAATAATGAGCTAAGGTTTGTTCATGGTTCTAGAGATAGAAGTATCCATTAATAGACTTCAAACCATAGGAGCCTTTTGAAGTAGAGGAGATGTGGTAGTGTCATTGGTTGTCTTACAAGTAGTTCTCTTCTTCCTTGTAGCTATGGTATCATTAGACGAATTACTAGGGGAGATATGAGGATTGGATTTAGGAGTCGCCAAAAGAGAATCTATGTTGTCATTTGAATTATTCTCTTCAAAATTTAATGAAGCTTAATCTTTAGATAATGAAAAGGTTGACTCAAATGCTCTCCAACGACTGTGCCATAAATGTTACCTCAAAAGCTAGCAGGCATTGTGAGTGACCTCACAAGGCGAGAACTAAACTAAGACACAACAATGAGTTGGTCACTGTCACCTTAGCACCCCACCTCCTGCTCTTTAGTGGAATTTCACCACATGGGAGGCTTCCCAATATATATCACCTAAATGTATTATAAGTCAATAGGATCAAGGTGATGTAGGAGAGGCTTGATTAAGGTACGTCTACTTGGATTAGGGCACAATTATTTATCCTAGCAAAGAAAACTTGAAGCCTAGGGTTTCAAGATATGTTTCATTGACAATACATCTAGGCAAATAAGCACAAGGAAAAGGTTTTATTTGAGGGTATAATCAACAATATGGAATGGAAAACCTTCAATAAGGCCTAATTTGAAGTCTTCTTTCTAAATTAGAGTTTGAAGAGGCCCTAAATTGCCTAGGGTTGATGACGTCAATCGAAACTAGATTTTGAGTTTAGTAGGTCAAATAAGGTGAAAATATACCAAATTAGCTCCAACATTGCACAAAGAGAAGCCCTAGTTGAATTTGACCCTTGTCTTAGGACTAACGACTTGCCTTGAAGGACCAAAAAAAACAAGAGAGAGGAAGCAAGTAAATATTTCAAGGTTTTGATCATCAAAAGGGATCTCGGTGCCTTTTCCGTACTTGGGTGATAGAGTCTTAGGAACTTTAACCATAGAGATATCAAAGTTTTGCATGAGGTGGAAAACCCTAGTTTTAACTTTCTAACCCTAGCTATCTTTTCATAAGAGAAGAAATTAACTAGAAAAAGGCTCTCTAGGAGGTTTTCTAGGGAATTCAAGGATAATAGATTTAAAATGCAACAATTTACCAATATTTTTTTAATAACCATTTGCATTTAGACAAGGAACAAAATAAAAACCCTAGCAATATTTCATTGCATGTAAACCATAAAATATATGCAATAAAATACTCACAAATTATCCAAGAACATGCCTTCTTTCAATCCCAAAAAGATGTCTCAAATAGCCAAAATCCACATAAGATCACATATCCTCAAGCAGCAAAGTACAACTAGGCTAAGTCGAGCTTTTCTAAAGAGGTAGAAATCCACGTGTGTTGAAGATAATGAGAAGAGGTGATCCTCTTTTTATATGAGCTCTATCACCTCTAATAATCCATTAAAATCCCCTAAAACAAGTTCAATTTTGAGTAGACACAATGTAAAATTTTGTTACAAGCCAACCCACTAGTTCAATGATAAAATATGCCAATAAATGTGAGTCCTAAGCCTTTGGAAAGCATGACACCATGCCCTTTTAGGGCTCAAAATGCTCCAAAAGTGCATTGGAAGGGCTAATGAGTTTACAAGCATCATGATCAACCTCCATTTATGAAAATGTCCTCAAATCAAGCCTCAAAGCATCTCCATGTGTCCAAAATTCAGTTGTGGGTTCCCCGCGTCATCTATATGGGTGCCAAGTAGATAACATAATGTGCTCTCTCTCCAACATTGAGGCTCCATCAGGTGCATCAAGCCCTCCTCAATCATCATGGGGGTTAACCATACTCATCTAGGCTCAGGATCAAGGCATTCACATCAAGTAGTGTCAAGGCCAACCTAGGGGCATGCTCGGTCCACTAGTACATCATCAAGAATCTTCCATGCTAAGTAAGATAAGCTCAACATTTTGGCATCTCAAGGTGCTTTAGGGTGTCCAACTGTCAAGATCATCTAAGTGCCCAACACTCTATTGAATAGAGGAAACACTACATTTGCAATATCATCATGCTCTTTGAAAGTGTAGTATGTCCTGGGCATCATGTGGAGTATAAATGGAATAATGTCCCTCAAAGGCTTCAGCTTCTCTAAACCACCTGGTAGAAACATCTCAAACTCAAGTGAAAGCAACCATTTACTAGAGACCAGAACCATAAATGGATCAAAGTGAACCATACCTAAGTGTTAAGGGCATAATAACACTTCTAATCGGGATCACCTTCAAATATCTAACAAGACCAAGTCTCGTAAAAGTAGTAAGATGCATGATTTTATGATAACATGAATAACATAAACTTGTAAATTTTAATCACTTGTAACATACATGTGAATAGGGTGTGCTAATAGGGACTGAAACACCTATAATGACATGGTGAGATGAAGTAACAATTGGGGGAGGTTAAAGTCGTTCCCTACCTTTGTAGGTGTGGCTAAGTAATAAACCATATTAGGTGCTTCCAACCCCTAATGGGAGGTGGAATTTCCAAGGTCAACCCTTCAATCCACAAGTGTTAGTGAGAATAGGTGGCAATGAAGCAAAATGACTTCATGGCCAAGTGTCATAGTCAAGGGACCAACTAATGAGAGTCCACATCTTGAGTGTATGTAATGGAGGGAACAATCGTGATGGGTTGAGTTACCCTTCTTAGCCTGCACTTTTCACCCCTCTGGTGCACCTTTCACTTCTTTTTGATAATATTTTTTTGATGGTGCATAGCTCAAGGATCAAAGGTTGCTCTTTATGATATAGTATTTATTTTACCCTTTTAGATGAGACAATTTGTCACTCATCAAGGTTGGGACATGCAAGGGTTCCTTATGATGAGATCGAGCATCAAGTGCTCAAGAATTGGGTGATGGCTAATGAGGGGATTAGAGCTCATGTTAAGCTTTTGCCCGAGAGCTAATATTCATCCAGACGATCTTCTGCATTTTTTTTTTCCTTTTGTTGTGGCCATCATATGCTTTTTCATTCTTTTAGCTACATCAACCTCCAAAGCAAAGCTTTCTAGCCTGACTCAAGGATGTGGATATGTGAGTGCCAACTCTGAATGAACCAATGACAATTAACCTAAAGGATGGAGATGATATCAAAGGAATGATGTGATATGGAAGATGTTAAGTATGGAAAGGGTAATGGACACACAACTTCAATCCAAGTTTCCCAAGTAGTGCCCCTCCTATGACCCCAATCCCTTAGCATAGGTTCCACTAGACTAGGGCTAAAGATTAACCCCCTAATAAGGTGAAAGGACAGGTTGATGGTCAAGATCGTTCAATCATACAAATCACCCCTTTATCCATGTCAAAATGCCCAAAACATTAAATAAAAGCACTCGATTGCAAAAAGGTTAGAGTTCCTGTTGAGTGGTAGCCCACCTTCATCCAAGAGGAATGTTCGATGGTGAGAGGTGCATAATTGGTATAGATGGCAGAGAAAACTTGGCATATCGTCATCAATGAGAAAATGTGTAGTGTTGTTGATTAGTTGGTTGTCCAAGATAAGAGAAAAAGTTCTCCTATCAAGGTTACCCATTTTGATGGGAAACAATCGCCCCTACAAAAAAAAGGATCCTATAAAACCATGAGTGCACAAATAATCTCACCTAAAGTCCTCCAATCTTATCCAAGTTGAAAGGAACTTGAAATGAACTCAAAGGATCGATAGTGTCCTAATCAAAACAAGATTGAATCAACATGACACAAGGTCTAGGATACCTGCAAGGTCTCACATGGTTGTTACATGGTGTTTGACTTGTGAGCTTGTGTAATGACCCATTTTTAATATAGAGAGCACAAGAATATTAGCATGCATATGATAGCTACATATGCATGTATCGCATGCACTACACTAGTATTTATATTTTATGATTAACTACAAATGTTGAATATCATGACACTCCTTCAGATAGAAGTTACCTTCACCCATCAACACGAATATTGCTTAATGCAACATAATTAATGAGCAAATACCAATGATATAAATTTAAAAAAAAGTATAAAGTAAAAAGGGTTATAAAGAAATAGATGTAAAAATTAAGTTAATTTTTACATATGGTTATATAATTATATATCCTAGAATATTAATAAATTATTAAAATGATAAAAGTAAATCAAAATAAGTACCTAGTATGAACCTAAGGCATTTATATTAAACAAATAAAAAAATCCTAAATATAATATAACCGCATCTTTAAAGGAATATGACTTACGTTATACACAGGGAAAAGGTGTCACTACGATTGGAAGCGATGGGATCGCTAGTGGAGAGAGCGGGCATCGCCAAGGAAGGCTACATATAGAGATAGAAAGAGTTTTTAGGGGGATCTGAACCAGGAAAAAAACCAAAACAGGGGAGAAAGGAGGAAGAACGAAGAATCTGAGGACAGTGGGAAGAAACACAGTGGAAAGGAGCTTTGCTTGTTCTAAAGTTTTTGGGCACAGGGGAGCAGATTGTAGAAATTGAAAAGCAATCTAGACTAAGTACCCAGGTTGTACTTAGTTTGGCTGGGAGGTTATGGTCTTTAGGTAACAGGAGCGAGCTGAGAAATTCTGAAGCCTCTTTATCTGCGGGAAAACAAGTAGGTACTCTCATCAATTCTGTCAATTAGAATTGTAAAATTTTATGTAACTTTATCACAGGTTCATGATGATTTTAAGAAATCCTTTATTGTCTTTACAATGGCTGTTAAATTCTGTATAGTCCTTACAGCTTGGCTTACAATGGTGTTTAAAAATGTTGCAATAAGTATATAGGTACCCCTGTTGAAAGAGGGGTAAGAGACCCCCAACACCCACCATTGATCAATAGTTAGTAATTACATTACTATGAAAGTAATTGCATTACCATAAGTGTAATGCCAAGGGAAGTGTGCATCCATACAAATATCTGCCATATGTCCTCGAGGCCAAATGGACATCAACCATGATCTATCAGAAACATTTGAAAATATCTTCATGCAATATTAGGGGTAATAGTTAACACAAAAAAGGAGAGAATGCATGGACAAAGTGGTGGACACTAAGGTCTTTGTTACAAGATCAAAGAATTATAAAATGTACTTGGTAAAATTATAGGGGTTGTGGACTCCAACAACACATGGATCATTAAAGAGGAACTTATAAGCTTTATCGAACAAGATTCCCCTTAGCTAAGAGGTTTAGAATTTTGCAATAATGGGAGGATGATGCACTAAAGGTCCATGCATGCAAGGATCCTAAATTGTTGGGTTGCCGTAGTTTGTTAACAAATCAAAGGATGTTGTTCTAGCAATAGGGTAGTTGATAAATGATGTGATTTGCTCTTCTAAAAATAGTAGTTGTAATTGCTTCCATGGAAGGGAAGCACGGGGAGCTTGTTCTTTAAATAAGTAGAGTTAGATAGGGAAAAGAAGAAGGAAAAATTGGGAGATATGCTTTTGTATATTTTTATACTTGCCATAGGTTATATTGTTTTTTATTTTGGTCAAAAGGTTTTGACTTTCAATTAGTTTTGAAATTTTTAAACAAATTCTAGGAAGTTTATTAAAGTTTTGAAATATATATATATTATATATATATAATATATATATATATATATATATATATATATATTAAATTGAATATTTTGAAAACTAAAAAATATTTTTTAATTTTTAAAATGTAAATTGTTTTTTCTAATTGGTCAATAATTAATTTTATGTCGTTTTAAATTGAATTGTGAGATATAGAAATTATATTAAAAAATAAAAAGTCTAAAAAAAGTTTCTATTTGTTGTCATAATAATGATTATTATTGCTGTCTTGGCACACCATAATGTCATGTGGATAGCCACCATAATTTAAGGAAGTAATTGTGTCATGTGCATAGCTGCCCACCATAATTTAAAAAAATAATTACATAAAAAATGGATATAAACAAAATGTAAGTGTAATATGAAGTTTAAACTCTTATTATGTTAAATTTTATATTAGTTTTTAATATTATATTAGTTTAAAAGTATATTAAAGTATGTTTAATTTAGAAGTATGTTTGATATATATATTTTATATAAATTTAAAATTATCAATAAAATTATTAAAAAAAAATATGGATGCATAGGCAGGTATTGCTGCATATTATGCTCGTTGGAATTAGCAGAGAGATTGAACGCTGCATATTATACTTGTTGGAATTAGCAGAGAGATTGAGTTGACTGCCAATCATAATGTTCTGTGCTCCAACTAACCCAGAAAATGGACCAATTTGTCTATGATTTAGTCTTCCATCTTCCATTGATATTTTCTGCAGTGCTAGTTTCCTCTTTGCAGATTTGTGTGTAGAATGGTGCCTGTAGAACCAGGGGTACAACAATTGCTTTCAGATCTATCCAGATCACTGCTGTAGCAGCGTAAGCCAAAAGCCTTTAAAAGGGCATAAGATATAACAAAAGGATCAAGCTAGAGTGAATTGTTCCCTAGTCACCCTAGCAAATGGAGTCACAGAAGGAAAGAACAGAACCTATGCATGTAGAATTGAACATATCAGACTTCAAATCAAAAGAAGACGTGGATGAAGCATCATGTTCAGGTGGTACACTAGGATTAACACAACTTTGCAACAACCACTGGAAGGAGGTGAACATAGTGGGAAAATTCATCAACCTGTGGAGGAAGTTAAAGTATAAGCACCAACAACGTAGGATATCAACAAAATATGAAAAGTCCATGAGGAACTTGATCCCTATGAACTTTGTGTTGATAATTCTGAACCACAAATAATCGAAATGTCACCTGGGAGTAAGGGGGCAGCAGGGTGAAGCTAGGTAATGGATGATGAACATGAGTCGCTAATGAAAAGTCAGAATTAATCAGACAGTGCTATTCCTCCTAGACGGCAGTTGGATGCAAGTTACTAAGTGGGTGTTTAACCAAAAGTACAGACAAGATGGATCGAGTGCTCAGTTCAAAGCTTAGTTTGTGGCAAAGGGGTTCACCCAAGTTCAGCGCAAAGACTACTGAGAACCCTTTCCCCCGATTGTCAAAACAACCTCCGTTAGGGTACTATAAGTTGTAACAATAGCTTTGGAATTTCATGTACACCACATAGATGCAAAGATTGCATTTCTAAATGGCTGGTTGGAGGAGATTTATACGAAGCAGCCTGAAAGTTATTTGCAGAAAGCAAGAAATGTATCCCAAGGCACATGAATAAATTGATGGTTTTAAGGCAGTTCCTAACTAAAGTGTAGTTGGAATTAGGGACACGGAAGAGTAATGTATGCAATGGCCTATACAAGGCTTGACAATGTTCATTGTGTAAGCATGGTGATTCAATTTTCAAGCAATCCTAGACCACATCATTGATTAGCAGTGAAGTGAGTTTTTAGATGTCTTCGTGAAACAAGCGTTTATGGTTAACACATTCAATGGGAGTTCAGAGGCACGATACAACTCATTGAGTATTGTCATAAGTATTGAACAGGGGATTTTACAATATTTCATGCTAAATGGAGGTGTGGTTTCATGAGCCAGCAAGTGACAGACAACAATATATCTTTCAAGTACAGAGGTAGAGTATGTAGTGGCTTGCCAAGCTACTAAGTGGTTAGGTTGGATAAGAAGGTTATTGGAGGATGTTGAAATCATGAAAATACATGGTCCATGATGTTGAAATGTGATAACCAAAGTTGTATTGCAATAACCAAGAGCTTGAGATTTCATGCAAGCATTGTTATTCAATATCATTTCATTTGTGATCAAGTTAAAAGAGGTGATGTACATGTGCAGTTCCGTGAAACGGGGAAACCTAGTGTAGATGCATTGGCAAAGGCATTACCCACAGATAAGTTTCAATTTTGCAGCAGCTTCAACTTGATAAAATTCTATTCCACTTAAAATATGTAGTAGTTTGGGTATGTGAGAGTGTTAGAGATAGATAGTCATATTATTACATGTCTATGTTGCAAAACTCTAAGATGTTGTGAATTTTTTCGATCTTTTCAAAGTTTCTCAGGTTGCCGAGTCTTTGGAATTTATGCTTGCAAGTTTTGTCCTATTTTTCCCATTTTGCCAACTCCTTAATTGATTGACCGTGCCAAATTTTTGTCCTTATCGTGTTTTGCAACAATGATACGTGTTATCGCTCAGAAGTTATCCTTAGATGTGGAAGGAAACTCTTTGAGGAAACCTTCAAACCACTTTTGGATTGAAAGTTGGCCGTTCAATTTGGAGAGGGATTTCTCCTTAAACTCAACTACTCAGGATCACTAACGTAGCAGCGGGTCACTAACCTCATTGGTCAGATTTAACTTGTAAGATGAAATTGGTTTGGAAAGGAGAGAACAAGGAAGATTGGGCATGGAGTCTTTGATATAAAAGATGCTAGCCACAGGTTATATGAACAATTTAACAAAGGCAAGATAGCTTATGGTTTTTTAAACAAATCATCATTTAGGTAAGGTAGGAGAAAGTAGAAAATAAATACAAAAACCAGGGCAAGATGAATTTTGCTAATGATAGTTAAGTTGGACAACACAACGTAATTTGAAAAACCTTAATTTGAGCTTTCAAAAAGAATTCGAATTCATTCGCTTTTTCCAAATACTAAAGACTTCTTGATCAAAGTTTTGACTTAGGAGAAAGATACACGGTAAAAACGCTGACAAAAAACCATTCACACATGAATCTCAGAAAATTTGCACATGTAAACCTGCTTATAGCAAATTATATTAATATCAAAGCTAAACACAAAATCTTTCTTCTCCAAAAACTTCCCAACCCTATACATTACAGAAATGATAGTCTTTATAGACTACTTACAAACTGTTCAAGATCCAAAAATAATGGATCTTAGACCTCTTCATCTATCTATAGCTTACTGCTTGAAATAATCAAGGAGGATATAATATATGATCAAGTTGAATTTGATGAGGTGGCCTTCAGCTATTGACTTGGCATTTTTATAGGAAACAAAATTTCAAAAAATCTAGAGAAATAGACCTCAAAGATACATTCGAATCTCTCAAACCATAATAGTTGTTAAAAAACTGAGGGGGGTTTTTGTTAATTGGTTTGTTCCCTCCAAAAACCCCTTTTGATTTTCAAAAGTTCATCTGTAGTTGTTTAGAAACTCCTCTTGAAGATAGTGACTAAAATAGGAAAAAATTGAGTGTCACGCTAACAGTTAATTTATCGCACCACCTTGTCGTGGTACCCATTCCTTTACTCGTGTGAATTTTCAACGCTTTTTTAATTTGTGCTAATAGACCAATTGTCAACGGTTGTATTTGATATTTTCCCCCGCAACGCTGACCATCCAACTGTCAGTGCCCTTATTTGATATTTTCAAATTAGCGTTGACAATCCAACTGTTAGCACATCTGAACTTTTTGAATAAAAAAATTAAAATTGGTTAGCCTTATGAAGCTAGACTGAGATAAAAGTTGGTTCCAGTGGGAATGTTGTCTCCCCTGTGACGCAGCAAGGAACTCGTAGACCTTGTGCCTAATCCTTTGCGCTACTCCCAAAGCTCTACCCTACAACCTGCAAATTGTGACCTGCTCTCTAACTAAGTCCAATCATCAATTGAAACTGAACCAAAACAATTGAAAACCAAAACTGTTGAAAGGATGCTCCCACTGTGAGCTTATTTGCAAGCACTCCTACCTACTAAGCTAAACTATGAGCCAGTGTTGTTAAAATCACGATAATATCGCAATATTATCATTTTATCGCGATAATTTCCCTACGCCGATATTATCGCGAGTATTATTCAATATTATAGCCAGTTTTTTTATACCCGATTTTATCGTGGGCAATTAGGGTAGTGAAGTTTTATAATGAAATTTTGGTTTTTTTGGCATTTCATTTGCACAGTCAGGCGCGCGGAGGGCAGAGGAGCGTTGGAGAGAGCTAGGAGATATTGCTTGGAGAGGGTTTGAAGATTTTTCAAGTGCTTAGAGGAGAAAATCAAGAGGAGGAGACCGATTATCTCCATAGAAACGGTATGGGGACCAATTTTTTTTTTTTCATTGTTTTTAAACATTGTTTTTGTATTTTTTCATTGTTTCTGGTTGGGTAACTTGGTATGGGCACCAATTTTTTTTTGTTTTCATTGTTTTTAAACATTGTTTTTGTTTTTCTTCATTGTTTTTGGTTGGGTAACTTGGGTTTGGAATGGAGTTTATGAAATTTGCCCAATGTAAAATGTTTTTTGTTTTTTTGGTTGGGTTTGGATTCTAGAATGGGGTTTCTTAAAATGTATGTAATTTTTTTTAGTTTTTGTACAATGTAAAAATTAAAATACTAAATTGTAAATTTGTAACTTGTAAATACTAAATACTAAATTGTAATCCTTATTTTCCCATAGGTTCACAACTTCACCGAAACACCATTCAAGTTTTCAACTTCAAAGTTTAAAAACAAACATGCCAAGGAAATTGGATCCTTTCTGGGAATATGGTGAACCTAAAGCTTCAAATGATAGACTAAACTTGACTTGCAAGTTGTGTGGCCACCCTATGTCCGGGGGGGTGTACAGATTGAAGTATCACTTTGTACAAATCCCTGGATTTGATGTGGGGTCTTGTTCAAATACAAATCCTGAACTCATCCAAAGAGCCATGAAAGCATTGGAAGTTTTAGACCAGAATAGAGAGGTCAAAGAAGAAATGAAAAGCACCTAAAAAAGTCAGTTGAAGTAAGTGGCACTAGTTCTACTGCAACATCAACCAATCCGGTAGCTGCCACATCATTTTTTGTTCCTCGAACCACACCTGGTTCACAACCATCTATCAGTTCAATGCTAAAAAGAACTGAGAAAGAACAAGCTGACAAGTTGCTGGCAAAATTTCTCTTCTGGAGTGATATTCCTTTCAGCATTGTAAAGAATAATCCATTTTTCCAACCTGTTGTTGATGCTATTGCAAATGTTGGCCCAGGGTACAAAATCCCTTCTTATCATGATTTCAGAGGCTGGATTCTTCAAAATG
Organism: Pinus taeda; assembly: GCA_000404065.3. Lineage (NCBI taxonomy): Eukaryota > Viridiplantae > Streptophyta > Pinopsida > Pinales > Pinaceae > Pinus > Pinus taeda. The sequence continues at coordinate 230,580 of APFE031159932.1, forward strand.
AAAAGCTTGACTGCACCCAAAGATTGGAGGATTTTAGGGCATCATGGGCACAAACAGGATGCACTATTATGTCAGATGGTTGGAATGACCAAAAGCAGAGAACCCTTATAAACTTCTTGGTTAGTTGTTCCAAGGGGACTATGTTTATCAAATCTGTTGATGCATCTGCACAAATCAAAGATGCAAGAACTTTATGTGATTTGCTAGATGTGTTTATTTTGGAGGTGGGTGTAGAAAATGTTGTCCAAGTCATAACGGGCAATGCTGCAAATTACGTTGTTGCTGGCAGGATGCTTATGGATAAACATCCTACTTTATTTTAGACACCTTGTGCTACACATTGTATTGATTTGACGTTGGAGGACATAGGGAAAATTCCCTTTGTCAAAGATATTGTTGATTCATCCAAAAGTATTACAAAATTTATATATAACCATACATCTGTGCTTAGTTTGATGAAAAGATTCACCAACAATAAAGAGTTGGTGCGCCCCGCCATTACACGGTTTGCCACCAGTTTCATATCTCTTCAATCCCTCTTGAATTCTATGTGGGATGTGAAGAGAATGTTTCTTTCAAAGGAGTAGTGTGCTTTGCCAATGAGCCGCAAACCAGAGGGAGAGGCCGTATGCAGACTAGTTTCATACCAGAAAAACTTCTGGGCGGGAGTACAGGAGGTGTGCGCCGTTACTGAACCTTTGGTAAAGGTTCTTTGGTTGGTTGATGGTGAGAAGCCCACAATGGGCTATTTGTATGAGGCCATGGACAGGGCCAAAGAAGCCATTCAGGCCAACTATGATGATAAGGGAGATAACGGGTTTCAGAGACAACTCCTCCTATGGGGAGTGATTGATGAGCGATGGAACAACACACTCCATTGTCCCATTCATGCTGCTGGGCTTTTCTTGAACCCCGCAGTTTCTTATGCATGTGGGTTTGTATTTGATATTGAGGTCATGGATGGATTCTTATCTTGTGTCCAGAAGATGGTGCGATCTCCAGTGGAACGTATAGAGATCTGTAAAGAAATTGAGACATATAGGATGGCAAGTGGCACATTTGGCTTTGAGATCGCTGTCATTGATAGGACGATTAAAATGCCAGGTATTTTTTAGTTTGTAACTTTGTTTCAAATTTCATTGTCTCTTAAAATTCCATTTTTTTCTTATGTTTATTTAAAATTTTATTTGTAATTTTGTTGTAGATGCATGGTGGAGAATGTATGGTGGCAGGGTACCTCTTCTGCAAAAGCTTGCCATTCGCATCCTTAGCCAAACATATAGCTCCTCAGGATGTGAGCGCAACTGGAGTGTTTTTGAAAAAATACACAACAAGAAGCGCAACAGGTTAACACTTAAACATTTAAAATATTGCAAATTTCCAAATAAATTTTTGAATTCATTAAACAATATTTTTTTATAATTATTAATTATTATTTCATGATCTTTGTACAGGTTGGAATCCCAGCGACTTAATAACATGGTCTATGTCTACTACAATCTTCGATTGTGGGTGAGGCAACTTGAGAGGACACCTGATGTGGAGGCCATCTCATTGGATGGGATTGACACCACTGCTGCATGGAGGGTTGAGGCCAAGAGGTCTCTAATGGAGTCCACTGATGATTGGTTAGTGCAGGATGTAGTGGAGGGGGAGGAGGAGGAGGAGGGGGAGGAGGTGACACCACCTGCCCGGGCTACCCCTGCCACCAATAGAGGACATGATCTACCTCCTATAGCTCCTACTTCTAGTTCTTCAGCTTCTAGAGCACATCAGACTCCACTGCCAACTCCACCAGCACGGGCACCATCATCTACATCTAGAGGGAAAGGGAAAGTTGTAGCATTTTCTCGCAAGAGGGGCAGAAGAAATCAATAGGATTAGACTTTAGTTATTTTCTTCACTTTATTGTATATGACATTATGAAATGATGAGATACATTATTATATTTTTTGTTGATATTTTGAGGCTGAGTTGGGACTCAGCAGTCAGGACTTACTATTCAGAACATGATTCAATGTTATGTGTGATTTAAGCACTAGAAATGATCTTAAACATTTTATATATTAGTTCTTTATCATATTTATGTGTCAATGTATTTATTTTATGTTGTGGATGGTTTAGAATCTAGATATTAAAAAAATTGAAAAAAAAATGAATATTTTTGTACCAAACGATTTTTTCCCGATTATTTCCGAGCTGCTTAATCAAGTAAAATCAAAAACCCAGTGCAACCATGCAAGCATCTTTTCCACTAGTTGAACTTCTTGCATGTCCTTGTTCATGGGAAAAAATAAAACCATACTTAATAGCAACTCATTTACAAACTTGAAAACAAATTCGTTATTCACAAAATCTGAAATCTTAAGCCTACTTACTGTCTCCAGACATGTTGCAAAAGGATCCTCAAAAGAAAGCAAATTGATCTCATAACAATGTAAAAGACTGTCACTTTGATGGGTAATCCCTTCAACTACAAATTTTCTCCCATGCATCTCAATCATCTGACTGACATAAAAATGATGAAAATTTTCATAAAACTGCTGCAATGGAATATTTTCTGATAAAGAAAATATTTCCAGTTGCTTTTGAAAATCAGCATCCTTATTATCACCATTTTCAAAATCCTTGTAAATCAATAGCTACAAATCTGAACTAATAAAACTTTCCATATACAAAGCCACAGGGTCATTAAAACACACAAAAAAAAATTTGTTGATATATAATGTTGTCAGTTTGTTCTAAACATCCTATATGACTTTGCATCAGCACAACTTCCTATGTTTCATCTATGATTTCAAATTTCTCTTTCAACAACTTGAATGAAGAAAAGCACAAAGGCAAAGAATCACCTTCAGCTAACTGACCACTCTCTTTATGTTCAATGTTATAACTGTGATATGTAGGTTGAGTGCTTTGATTAGACTGCTGAAAATGAACATTTCTTAATAAAGGAAAAACAGTTGGCTGGTCATGAAAGTCATCATTATAGATAGGTAAATCAAAAACCTCTTGAATATCATTAGTAATAAAATTTGAGACAACAGCTTGCTCTTCAACAAGATGATTATTGCTCTTTGCAAAAACATCATTATTAAGACTTCTAAGAAAATGCATGATATTATCAATCCTCTGCTCATAATGAAATGGATTAGGATTCAGATCAAGTCTCTTTTGAACACACTCATTCTCTTGTTCATCTGCATTTATAATTTCATCCAGACTACGTTTTGGGAGTTTGACACATGCATGAGGATTGTCATCTATTTCCTGAGCATCAATGAACATTTCCCGCAAGGACACAGACCTTATAATCATGAGAAAGTAAGAAAAATATGAATGAAAGGTTGTTGCATAACGTAACATAGCAGCAGCTTGAGGAGGTTGAATATCTCTAGGCATCTTATGATAAAGACTGAAAAATCTCCTATTGAACATAGAGAGAGTTTCATCCGTTTGTTTCTCTTTGACACGAAACTCTGAATAATGTTGATCCTTGGATTTCCTCTTGTCCCAAAATTTCAGAAAAAGATCACTCAGTTCCTCCCATGAATCGACTGATTCAGGCTCTAAATGTCTGAACCATTCTTTAGCATCCCCTTGTAATGATTGAGAAAATGGTCTCATGTACACATCATCATACTCAACTTCAAAAAGGTCTGTGAAATGCTCAAAGGCTTGAATATGTTTTTCAGCTGTAAGATTCTCTCCATCAAACAAAGGGAGGTATTTGAAATGTTTTGTAGGGAAGTCATGAAGGATATATGGTAATTTAAGAGATCGATATTTCTCTTGAATCTTAGAAGGTACAGGATTGAGCACAGGGGGTGATATATCAACTTTAGTATCATGAGAATTACAAAGCTGATCATGGACATCATATGGTACAATTGGAGGAATTTTCTCAGGATTAGTGACATACAAAAGAGGTACATGTCCATCTTTCAAAGAAGGATATACAACTGTAGATCAATGGTGGTCATTTGAGTCTAGTAGGGAAACAATAAATCTTTTGAGATATACAAGAAATGACAAGAAATAATTGATGAAAAAGAAAACCATTTCTTGGAAAAAAATCAAGTTTTGGTACACGGTTCTTCCATATTGGCCTTTCATGTTTATCTCAAATGAGTTTGTACTCCAGTGGAGTCACCAGTGAATTCTTTCACAGTGGAGTCGCCAGGTGAAAGATGTACAACTTAATGGTGTCTGGTCGTTTTTCACCGTCAATGGTCAGATATGGATCTTTGTTGTTCTCCCAGGGAAGATTTCACCTCCGTTCCCCGGCAACGGCACCAAGATGTTATCACTCAGAAGTTATCCTTAGTTGTGGAAGGAAATCTTCAAACCACTTTTGAATTGAAAGTTGGCCCTTCAATCTAGAGAGGGATTTCTCCTTAAACTCAACTACTCAGGATCACTGACGTAGCAGCGGGTCACTAAGCTCATTAACCAGATTTAACTTGTAGGATGAAATTAGTTTGCAAAGGAGAGAACGAGGACCATTGGTCATGGAATCTTTGGTATAAAATATGTTAGCCACAAGTTATATGAACAATTTAACAAAGGCAAGATAGCTTATGGTTTTTTAGACAAATCATCATTTAAGTATGGTAGGAGAAAGTAGAAAATAAATACCAAAAACAGAGCAAGATGAATTTTGCTAATGATATTTAAGCTGAACAACACATAAGTAATTTGAAAAACCTGAATTTGATCTTTCAGAAAGAATTTGAATTCATTTTTTTTTTCCAAACACTGAAGACTTATTGATCAAACATTTGACTTAGGAGAACGATACATGGTAGAAACAATGACAGAAAACCATTCACACCTGAATCTCAGAAAATTTGCACATGTAAACCTGCTTATAGCGAATTATATTAATATCAAAGCTAAACACAAAATCTTTCTTCACCAAAAAATTCCCAGCCCTATACATTACAAAAATGATAGTCTTTATAGACTACTTACAAACTGTTCAAGATCCAAAAATAATGGATCTCAAACCTCTTCATCTATCTGTAGCTTGCTGCTGGAAATAATCAAGCAGTAGATAATATCTGATCCTCAAGTCGAATTTGATGAGGTGGCCTTCAGCGGTTGACTTGGCATTTTTATAGGAAACAAAATTTGGAAAAATTTGGAAAAATAGGCCTCAAAGATACATTTGAATCTCTCAAACCGTGATAGTTGTTAGAAAACTGAGAGAGGTTTTTGTTAATTGGTTCGTTCCCTAAAAAAAACCTCTTTTGATTTTCAAAAATTCATCTCCAGTTGTACGGAAACTCTGCTTGAAGATATTGAATAAAACAGGAAAAAACAAAGTGTCACGCTGACAGTTAATTTATCAGCACCACCTTGTTGTGGTACCTGGTCCTTTGCTGACGTGTGAATTGTCAGCGCCACCTTGTCATGGTACCTGGTCCTTTGCTGACGTGTGAATTGTCAGCGCTTTAGATTTGATGCATATTATTTTAAATTCGCGTTGACAATCCAACTGTCAGCGCTTGTATTTGATATTTTTCCCCCACCACGCTGACCATCCAACTGTCAGCACCCTTATTTGATATTTTTTAATTAACACTGACAATTCAACTGTCAGGGCACCCGAATTTTTTGAATAAAAAATTTAAAACTGCTGAGCCTTATGAAGCTAGACTGAGATAACAATACGAACAGATATAAATTCGAATAGGTTCCAGGAATAAAATGAAATGTTCTATAAAACTGTAAACCAAGAAAAAGAGAAATAGAAATGGATTCCTCGCATTAATCTTGGTCTGCATGCTCTGTCTTGCTAGTTTTTCCCATTCTTCTCAATTTAGCAATATTTTGTATGCAATTATGGTAACATACTGTGTATTTGTGACTTCTTATGTATTTGTCCAGTTTTCATCAGTTCTTCAATGAGCATCGTAAATAATGCCAAAATTCCTCATAGTGACTACGTTCTGAAAAATGTTTGTTGCAGGTAACCTTGTTTGCAGTACATTGTGCTGGGTGTTTATATTACCTGCTTGCAATTTGGCATCCAAATCAGAATAACACATGGATTAGTTCAAGAGCTCCTGAATTTCAACAGAAAAGCTTCTGGATCCGGTACATTTCTTGCATATATTGGTCAATTACAACCTTAAGCACTGTTGGATATGGAGATATCCACGCCGTGAATACGAGGGAGATGATATTTATCATCTTTTATGTCTTCTTCAATCTCGGCTTGACTGCTTACTTGATTGGCAATATGACCAATCTTGTTGTACAAGGAACAAGTAGAACTATGCAGTTTGTAAGAATTCGTGGCTTCTCATCAATTTTTTGGAAATAGTTAAAAAAAATAAGGCATGGAATGAAGTATTTTTAAAAATAAAGGTATTATATGGATTTAGACTTCAATTTCTCCAATGTTATTTTTTGACAGAGAAACAAGATTCGAGCAGCTTCAAACTTTGGAAATAGGAATGACCTTCCACCAAAGCTTAAAGAGCAAATATTGTCATATATGTGTCTGAAATTCAGGGCAGAGGAGCTGCAGCAACAAAAGCTTATGGAAGAACTTCCCAAATCCATTAAGACTAGTATTTCAAGGTGTCTTTTCATACGGACCGTGGAGACTGTTTATCTGTTTCAAGGTGTCTCAACAGAATTCATCTTAGACTTGGTAAGATATCTTTAAGCCATTCAGGGCAAAGAACGTTTTATTTTTTTGCTTAAATCTAAGGGAACTATGATGCAAGTTCTACTTTCTTTCCTCGGTGCAACATCATATCTTTATGGGTTTGAATATGGGTATTATCGAGGAAACCCTAAGACTTTTACCATTTATCCTCATCCATGTTGACCAAAGACAGTTTCTAATTACAGAACTACAAATCAGAATCAATATTGAAAAAGAAGTCTCTGAAACAAATATCCGTAAAAGGAACAGTATCATATATGCTCTGTTGAGCATTCAATGTGTATTTGATATAATGAATATGGTTCTGACATTGTAACTAGCCATTCAGAGCATTGTAGGAAACTTGTTCTCTGAGATTGACCTGACAGATTCGCTATTCTCATTGTAGTCTCTCAAAACTGACTGAAATATTGTTTAACCGATTTTTTTTTTATCTTGTTATATTCCAGAACAAAACAACGAGCATAGAGGGATCTTTCCACATTTATTTGAAAAAACTACATCAATATAGCAATCTGGTAAAATCTAGCATGTTCTTTAACCAGCTCTATAGACGTATTGCCCATTGGAATAACTTGGGTTTTTAAGACTACAAGTTTTCTGGTAATTATGGGAAAATATAGACTGTACCTCTCATTGATCTGTAGATGGATGGCCCATTCATCTCATCAATATGGATGCTTACTGCAGAATAAATTGTAATGTTTCTGCAATCTTCAACAAACTGAGTTTAGGTTTCTTTTGCTCTGCTTCGATTGGTTTCAAAGCTGGTGTGTTTGCTTGTAATGCTGAGATCATGTCCAGCAGAAAACTCAATTGTACTCTGTCCCTACAGCTCTGTGCTCAATACAACCAAGCTCAAAAAATAATCAACATCACTTTGTTATACCAGTAAAGTAGCATACCATACCTTTTAAATATGCAACCTGGCCCTTTATAACTTTTTTATGCCAAGAAAAAGGCAAGGCAGGACTGATTGCTTACTGCTCATGCTGTCTCCACAGAAAAATAGTAATCACTCCAACGGCAACTAATCACTCCCACAGTCTTGTGGGTGAATTACTTCACTGTGGGATGGTAATATATGGCAGAAACAGAACTGAGAGATGGCTGTAGAAGGCATACCCTTTTCTCTACAAAGAAGATACAATACAACTAGCTGTTCTAACCATAACCCAATTCCTTCAGCAAGTTTTTTATTTGGTGCTGTTGGTAGATATCAAAGCCCATGGGTTTGTACTAGTCAAAGGGGCTGATGGCACCACTACGCAGTGCTCTCACATACATGATTAAGCCAGGAAGCATTACACGCTTAGTTGAAAACACAGATGAGTCTATGCCCAGGCATAAAACGTTGTAGTCTATGGTCTACATAGTAAGAGTCACCAGTAAACAGATGAAACACTGTAGTTACTAAACAACAAGGAAGTCCAAATGGAATGGGAATTAGGATTGCTATCTTTTTTGTGATTCAGTGATCAATAGAATTGACAAACATGAGAGATGCCACCAGTGAACTTAAGCAAGCATACAGAAACTGAATCACAACAATGGGTGTTGTGGGAATTAATTAATTAACCAAGAACTAAGCATGCATCCAAGGAAACACAAAAACTGTAGCAATTACATAGAAAACCACAATCACAGGGTCAACCATAGACACGGAGATCTACCCTGGAAACTCAAATGGGAAAACCAGGATTGAATGGCTTTGCTCAACCTTGTTTTCTCATCAATCGCAGAATTGAATTGTGTTCTGGTTCTCTAAAGCACTAAGACTACAAACCCAAAAAAAATCTGAGCAACCCTTCTCTACTCACAAAGTACCCATTCTCCAACACTGTGCAGAGGTTTATAGGCTGAATTAGCTTGCTGAAAGTAGCTGGAATGCCAAGCATTCCCAATTCTTCAGCATCCTAACTCCAGTGATCTTCCTCCTTTGGATTTTGCTGGCAGCATTCTGGTTCATGATTTCTTTGTCATTTGTTTTTTCTTTGGCTATGCAGTACTTTGGAGGCGAGTGGTAGTGGATTAGACAAGCATGGGGCCCTTCATGCTGTCAACCACTTCCATGGGCTTCGCCATCAATCTCCTATCCTTGAGCTTCCTCCGTAGCCAAATTTCTTAGCTGTAGAGTTTTCTTCATTCCTGAGCCATTAAAACCATTTGATTTTTGTTTGGATCTAGTTTTGGATCATTGATATGTGTTACTATATGCTAGAGTAGAAAATTTAAGGGTTGTAGTCTAGGTAGCCAGGGTTTGTGGGTGCAAGTGTGACTATGGGGATGCTATTTTTAAAATCAAGTTGCATCATATATATATTCCCAAGGTTTATCTCAATTGGTTGAACAATCTGCCAAAGGGATGACACCAACAAGGATTTCATACGTCATAGTTTCAAATCTGGTCAAGTCCCTTGGTGTTATTGGCTGCTATTGTGACTAATGGTTGAGCTGCCCTCCATATAGATATTTCAGGGAAGGAGGGATCTTGTGAGCTTTTCTTTGAAAAATAAAATTATATGTATAGCCCAATAGGCTAGGTCAAGTGGCTAAGTGCTTTGAGCTTTGTTATCACTCAAATATGCACTTCTTGAGATAAAGTCCTAAAGCTCAAATGAGACTTTGGTATAACTAAGAGGGGGCCACTGTCACCTCATCAACCCTCTTCTTCACTTTATGCCAACTCTTCTCTGGCTCAAGGGGGGCTTCCCTAAGGTAGGATTGCTGAGATTTTAGGCAATGAGTTCAAAGGTGATATGAAGAGTAAATCCAACAAAATGGTTTCTTTGAAGGAGTAAGAGAAGAAAGTCAATGGAAGGACTGGAGACTAGTGTCTTTACAATGGGCATATAGTGTCAACTCAGGCTCCTCTTTTAGAAGTTACAAGTGAAACCAAAATGATAGATAGGTTGTCCACTTGTAATATCCTAGGGTAATTTTATTGCCCTTATGGCTCTAATATTGACTAGGGTTTCCAAATAAATTAGAGAAGATTATGTAACAGTAGCACACATTCATATATTCATACAACAGTAGATATGCATGATTAATATAACGACTTCAACAGCAATATGATTCTCAAAACCACAATAGATTAGGGCTAATCACCTTATGAACAGTATGCTTTTCCAATCCACTTGATCCACCAGTACAGTCCCAATTCACAATATCAATAGATATAGTAAACAACAATAATAATAATCCTACTACTTCAATCTCCTTAAACAGATTTAGCAACTAGAAAATCCACTGAACCAGATCAAAGTTGCTCCAAAATACTGTGTCAGAATGAAGAGTTTTTCCTTGTGGTTCCTCCAACCAGACATGGCCCTAGCTCTGCGGCCCTACGGCTACAGCTTATGCCTTGTTGTCCTCAAATCAGACTCGTCTTCCAAGTTGCAGACAGAACTCACAGAAAGCCTTAGATAGGTGGTCTTTTGCTAGCTTGAGACAGAGAACTATTCCACGTCAACACACAAAATTTTCCTTAATTAATCTGTTGCTTTTTCACGTAACTGGAGAATCTAGGTTAGAGTCTTAGAATCTCTGACACAACCAACTCACATACCACAACAAACTACTTTGCACAGTGGAATAAACATAGCAGTAAATCAACTAGTGCACAAAATAGATGACTTTTTACAATTTTTCAACAACACAACTTCATTATATTATCAATCTATAATACAATTGTCTAGGGCTCCGATACCAAGGATCATGGCCCTCGTACAATCATTGATACAGTAATATAAACTACGGTTTGGTGCCAACAACTATGACAACCAATCTACCATGAACAAGATACCAAATGACCTACTAGCTAATGTAGTACATCTCACAGCTCCACTTGGTCGTACCTTGAACACATCTGCGGGTCCTTTTGCTCTCAATCTATAGCAATTCCAATTTGCCTCTATCAACAAGTTTTGCTCCTTTAGGTCACTGAACACGGCTCCAATTTGCACTCTAGCTGATCATTAGTCCATCAACGAATCAACACATATGGTCTTCTTGTGAGTAGTTCACAACTTCGTTTGTGAACAACTCCTAGACTCCCCACTGTTGCTCCTCAAGTCTTAGGGACTTCTTCCCTCTATTGCCTTCCTGTGTTGCTCCAATGAAGACAAACTTAAGGCATGGAGGGTTGCCCTCTATCACTGCAAGATATCCTTCTCTTTAGCAAACTTGGGCTCAATGTGTGAAAATTTCATCTATTGCAGCAACTGGAAATTATTCTCCTAACTGTAAATTTAATTATTCAGTTTATTTGCTACAACAAACAATGAATAAAATCACAACTGCAATTTTCACCATAAAATTTTTGCAGAAAATAAAAATGCTGGAAACTGAGAAATTCTAGCACACACACAAGAATTTTAACACCGTTATTTTTGGACAATTGTCCCCAGAAAAACCCAATGCGGGAAAACTGGTGCAACAGATGAGGGTTTTGTTATTATTCTTCAGTAGCAAATTGAGTACAATAATTTGAATGCCAAACTAGCAATCCAATCTAAGAGAATCACTAGCAAAATTATTGTGAGGATTTTTCCTCACCTCACAACTGATTTCAGCTCCTGAAACTGGGCCCTTAGCAATTCGCAGTTCCTTCTGCATTAGCCTCTGCACAGTGCTTGCACAAACCTTGATGTTGTTGACTCCGAAAACTCCTGAAATCTATAGCTCTACTTCTTTCTAGCTCTAGAATTGATTCACTGGTCCTCCCGATCACAATCCCGGCCACCAACTACTAAATCGACTGCTCCTCCAACTAGATCGAACTACTCTGCTACTATTGCCTACACAGTCCTTCTGGGAAAAGTCACGCTCCCTCAATCTGACTCTTTTGGCACTGGAAACCTCCATCAGAATACTGGCTCACTCCTCTACCACCTGCTACTCGACCTCTGGCTGAAATCCTCTTGCCAAACCACTCCGTTACTGGAAAATCGATTTTCCTAGATCATTGTGTGTTTGCACTAGTGTATTTTCCATCTACCCATAGACGTCTGCTTATAATCTCCAATTGGGACTCCAACGACCAAAATTAAAACATAATTGATGGTTGAGATCATTTCTGGATCGATCCATGTGAGTTTCTAGATTATTCACACCTTATCTCAAGTGATACTAATAAATTAACCACTTTTCCTAAGTTTAGACTTAGGAAATATTTAAAAATAGGCTAATAATCTAATTGAGATGCTTCTAGGTGAAATTTCCAGAAACGATTTCTGGGTTATGGAGAACTCCTATGTTTTAACCTCTCCACAAAGTTACGAGACTAGAACACCTTTGATGTTACAAAAAAAACTAACACTCCCTCTTAGCAAAGAAGGTGTTCTAGTGTTGCACTGTTGCTACAGCCTACAACACCTTGTCTTTGTCTCACCCTCTATCATGCTACTGATGTTTGGCCACTATGACTGCCTGCCACTGCCCACCAACCACTCTGCCATTTTTATGTTGCATCTGTGCTGCTGATGACACTGCTATATTGTTGCCAACTCTGCATCTGCACTGCAACTCCTTCTCATCTGTTGCTGCTGCAACTGCAACAACTGCAACTAAGAAGCATCCAAAATAATTTGTCCTTGCTATTGAAACGGGTTCTCCACCATACCCATTTGTTCTCTGAAATAAACGAACTTAGCTCTTCCTAGAGCTTTCGTGAGTATATCTACAACCTGCTCATCTATGGGAACATACTATAGCTGGATCGCTCCATGCTGCACACAATCTTTGATGAAATGACATCGAATATCTATGTGTTTTGACCTGTCATGAAACATCGCATTCTTAGAGAGCTTGATGCAACTCTGATTATTGCAGTAGACACTGGTCGCCTCCATCCTCTGCCTGAACAAGCTTACCAACAACTTCCGAAGCCATATAGCTTCGCACGTAGCTATGCTTGTTGCCATATACTCTGCTTCTGCAGAGCTCAGTGATATTGACCTCTACTTCCTGCTACACCAAGAAGCCATTCCTAATCCAACATTGAAGAAGTACCTAGAGGTACTTTTCCTATCCACTGAACTGCCTGCCCAATTTGCAATCATGAACCCACAGTCTGACGTCATCCCCTTGGGTATATCTCAACCCATACTCGATTGTGCCATGCACATACCTCAAAATGTGCTTCACTGCTATCCAATGTACCCTCTTTAGTTCTACCATGAACTGACTAAGGGTATTGACCACGAAGCAGATATCTGACCTAGTGTTGATCAGATACATGAGAGAACTGATGAGTTGTCTATACAAGGTGGGGTCAACATCCTTGTCATAGTATGCATCTATTTTCTTCCATTTGGTGATCATGGGCATAGACATGGGTCTACAACTTTGCATTCAAAATCTCTTCAGAATATCTGTAGCATATCTTCCTTTCCCAAAGAAGATCTCCCCGTCCTTCTACCACAATTCCAATCCTAGGAAATAGTGCATCAACTCCAAATCCTTCATATCAAACTCTGCTACTAGGTTCCTCTTGCAATCCTCCATGAGCCCTGAGGACCCTGTCAGGAAGAGATCATCCACATACAATACTAGGATGAGTGGCTCACCTTCTACCACCAAATAGTAAAGTTTGGGATATGCGTCACTCTTGACGAATTCCATCTGCTGCAAGTAGCTATCAATCCGACCTGCCATGCCCTGGGAGCCTGCTTGAGCCCATATAGAGCTTTCTTCAGTCTACACACATGAGTGCGCTTCTCATGAATCTCGAAGCCCTCTGGTTGTTCTATGTACACCTCTTCTTCTATCACCTTGTTCAAGAATGTTGTCTTGACGTTCACCTGGTGAATCTGCCATCCCATGTGAGCTACTAGGGATATAACTAACCGAATAGAAGTGTCTCTAGCAACTAGGGTGAAGGTCTCCTCATAATCTATTCCTTCTTTCTGTGCATACCCCTTTGCCACGAACCTAGCCTTGTTCTTCTCCATGCTGCCATCTTCGGCATACTTGATCTTGTAGATCCATCGATAACCTACAACTCACCTGTCCTCAGGCAGACACTACCTCCCAAACATCATTCGTCATGATAGAGTTGTATTCCTCTACCATGGCATCTACCCACACATGATGTTGTGCGGCCTCCTGAAAGATGGAGGTTCTGCAACCTGAGCCACCAATGCTTGACATCTGTCAAGTTGTGTGCGCTCTCTCTTCTTCGTTCTAGGAGCTGCAACGAACTTCTCTGTTGGTTCGACCACTAGTGGTGGGAGGTTCAACCAACTCCTCCTCATCTTGCCTCTGTTGCTTTGTCTCCTGAGATCTCACTAGATCCCACACTTGAGGAAATGCTAGTACTGGTCACTGTATTGGATCCCTGTGACTATCCTAATAGTGGTTCCACTGGCTGCCCCTGTGCCTACCCCTACTGTTCGACCAATGGAGCTTCAACTGACTGGTTTTGATCACTTGTAGGCATCTCATGAAATCTCTTGAAATCTCGATCTTCCATGAACTTTATGTCCTGTCTCACTACAATCTTCCTAATGCTAGGAATGTAGATCCTATATGCCTTGGAGGTTTCGCTATACCCAATGAGAAAACCCTTCTCTGCAATCTAATCCAATTTGGTGCGCTTCTCATCTGGCACATGGCAATAAATAATGCTACCAAAGATCTTGAAGTGACTAACTTTTGCCTTCTTCCCTGTGAAGATCCTTTCTGGCATTTTCTTTCCCAATGCTCAATGAGGAGTCCTATTCTGAATATACATTGTTGTGTTACATGCCTCTGCCCATAAACCTAGGCAGATCCTGGTCATATAACATTGCTTTTGTAGCCCCAATTATAGTTTTATTTTTCCACTCCCCTATCCCATTCTCCTATGGATTGCAAGGAGTTGTCCAGTCTCTTCTAATGCCTTCCTTCGCACAAAAATTTGTGAAGCCTTTATCAAAATACTCTCCACCATTATCTGAACGAAGCACCTTGATCCTCTTCCATGTCGCATTCTCTACGAGAGCCTTAAACTCCCTGAAACAATCGCATACCACATCCTCGGTCCTCAAGAAGCAAATCCAAGTTTTCCTGGAATGGTCATCAATAGAGGTGACAAAGTATTCAGCCTCACTGAGACCTCTAGTGGACATCGGGCCACAAATATCTAAATGTACGAGTCCTAACACGTTATCTGCTCTCCTGACACTTCTAGGGAATGTTGCCTTAGCATATTTCCCAAGCACGCATCCTCTACACACATCATCATGTTTCATGCCAAGTTATGGAATCCCTGTTATTGTCTCCCTGAGCATCTTGAGTGCTCCATGGTGTAGATGTCCCATTCTCCTATGGCATAGTTGATTAAGCTCCTTCCCACTACTATTGTTACTACTAATTAGTGCCATTGGAGATTCGAGTTGTAAACTGTACAACTTGTTGCATCGAACTCCAATGTGACTCACCCTTTTCCAACTCGAGTGTTTGACAAACACCTTCTTTCCTACTAAGTGTATATCATATCCCTTATCCTATAACTGGGATACTGAAATCAGGTTCATACCCAATCCTAGCACATGCAGTACATTTGCAGTGTTGGTATTTGCTCCTGACTCCCTCTAAAAATCGATGGTACCTCTCCCCACTGGAGTACATTTCGTTATGTTTCCCATAATAATCTGGAAGTCCATCTGTTCCTCCTTGTAGCTAGAGAAATATTCTCTAACCCTTGTCATGTGAGCTGATGTTCCATTGTCTATATACCAAACACCCTGTGAAGTTGAGCTTGATAGGTAAGCAAACTCATCTTCTAACACGGAGGACAAATCTAAAGCCCCCTAAATGTCAATTTTGTCCATTGTCATACTGAATAATTTACTGAAGACACAAATCTTTGTGCTATTCCTCTTCCACCTGACATTGATTTTTCTCTAGCAACTGCTACAAAACTCCCTGTGCCTAGACAAAAACTGCTTAGCTAAAAATATCGATCTGCTTGGAACTACTATTGTGCTCTGCGAATTTTTCCTGCCAACTACACTGGAAAAATTGGATCCTCTGCCCAGCGATTAAATCAGCTAAGCCAACTCCTACACAAATATGGAAATCGTACTGCCAAACTCCCTCTGAATCTGGACAATTTCTGCCTTTCACTTCTGAGCTTCCTGAAATTGTACTGCCAAACTCCCTCTGAATCTGGACAATTTCTGCCTTTCACTTTTGAGCTTCCTATCTGATCAAAATTTCTCCGATACCATGTGAAATTTTCATCTATTGCAGCAACTAGAAATTATTCTCCTGAGTGTAAATTAAAGTATTCAGTGTATTTTCTACGACAAATAAACTGCAATTTTTACCATAAAAATTTTACAAAAAATAAAAATGCTGGAAACTAAGAAATTCTAGCACACACAAGAATTTTAACACCGTTATTTTTGGACAATTGTCCCCAGAAAAACCCAATGCGGGAAAATTGGTGCAACAGATGAGGGTTTTATTATTATGCTTCAGTAGCAAATCTGAGTACAATAATTTGGATGCCAAACTGGCAATCCACAATATAAGAGAATCATTGGCAAAATTATTGTGAGGATTTTTCCTCACCCCACAGTTGAATTCAACTCACGAAACTAGCCCCTTATCAATTCGCAGTTCCTTCTACCTCAGCCTCTACGCAGTGCTTACACGGGCCTTGTTGTTGTTGCCTCTTAAAACTCCTAAAATCTATAGCTTTGCTTCTCTCTGGATTTGAAACGGATTCACTAGTCCTCCTGATCAAAATCACTATCACCAGCTACTAAATCCACTGCTCCTCTAGCTAGATCGAACTACTCTACTATTGTCATTTGCGCAGTCCTTCTAGGAAAACTCGCACTCCCTCAATCTAGGTCTAGGCCGACTTGATACTTTTTCCACAAACCCATTATTTGACACATAAAAATTCATATGTCAACTTAGACAAGGGCTCTCTTGGTGCTTGAAGCAACCCCTTGCTCCTCTAAGGATGCTTTATCATCTCCTAGTGCCAAGTCATCAAATCTCTCCTTGGTTTCACACCCACAAGCTTGGGTGCAAAGCCCACATCTTGGTAATTAGACAAATGACTTTGTTGTGAAAATTCCTCCACAACCCTGTGCCCTAGGGTTTGGAGTACCTCCCAAGCTACAAATCTCAACACTCCCTCTTAGCAAGGGAGGTACCTCCAAGACTAGCAAGTAAACTCGTCATCATTGTCACTGTTGGCAACATTAGCCTAACTCCTGGCACTCACAACTCTAGCATACCTTGAAGCATGAATTACGCCCTTCTCAAAAGTGTCACTGCCACTGGAAGCCTCCTGCTTCTTTTTCTCTTGAAATGCTTTCAAGACATTCCACGATTCCTTCTTGCCAGTTGTAGAAACACCCTTTCTCCCCACTAACCATGCGCTCTTCTTAGGTTGCACATTCTCCCTTTGAACCTGCAAACCTCTACTTGAACTCGCCCCCCTTTGAACCTCTGGAACCCGGACCTTCTCCTACTTCTGCTTCTCATGATCTATAGGCTTCCCCGTCAGCGTGTATAGACCATGCTTTCTAACTCCAATGACCACTCCACCAGAGCTAGAGCCTTTGGGCTTGAGCTTCGCTTTCCCATCCTGGAAAATCACGTCAAACCACTTTTGCTCGATCATTGGGACAAACAATGCGTTATATCTTAGCTCTGGTACATACAGTACATCCTGAACTCGCATCAACTGACCTGACTCCATTCTGAATAGCACGACACCTGATCCTCTGATCTCCTTCTGACTCTTGCCTCCCACCATCATGTGCAACTTCCAATCCCACTCAACTAGAGTCTCAAATACATCCTCTGAACTTGTCATATGCTTCAATGCACCACTGTCCACATACCAGGTCGCCTCATCGATGGCACCCTCTAAGAAATGAAAGATCAAAGCAAAATCCACACTCTCCAATCTCCTGGAGAGGTCATCTATCTTGGTAGAAATGGCAACACCTACAACCACCTTCCCCTTCTTCTTCTCACCATCTCCCTGCTTCTTTTTCAGACACTTCGTTGAATAATGACCATACTTGCCACAGTTGAAACACTTCAATTCACTCAAGTCATTCTTTTGCTTTCTCTTCATCCTTGCTACAAGAGCCACGTCATCATCAGAAGCTATCTTCTTCGGATGAAGATCCTCGTCTCACAATTCTTCTTGAATGAAGTCATCCCACATCCTATTCCAGTCTGGTAGCTTCTCTCTAGCAATAATCCCTTTGATGAATGGCTTCCATTCTGGAGTAAACCCCTTCAAAGCAATCCTCACCATCTTAGAATCTATAATAGTCACTCTGATGGCGGCAAGTTCATCTCAAACTTGAGACAATCTTTTCAGATACGAAGTCACTCCTTCACCCTTTTTTATCTTCGTGGCCTTCAACTTATCCTGCAATACCAACTTTCGGTTCTCGTTTTTATTCTAGAACAAATCTTGAAAAGCTTTCCACAACTCATGGGCAATGTTCTTCCCAGACAGATGAGGTATCAAAGGATCCTTGACACCATCTAGGATGATCAACTTCGCCCTTGTATCCATCTCTTCATACACTTCCAGCTCCTTCGGGTCAGTGGGCTTCTTGATCTCTTTCTCAGCAAAGTCCCAGATCTTGTCCACCATCAGAACCAACTTGATCCTTTCCTTACATGGACTATAGTTCGACAACCCTTCCAACCTGTCCTCATATCGTAGACCATCCAACATATTCGACATTTTTATTAGTCCTTCGACAACAATGTGACAACCTCCCTCTTCAGTTGTACTCATTTTGCACACTCTGATTCACTAGCCCTTCAAAGTAGCTCTAATACCATGTTTTTCCATGACACTAGAGAATCTAGGTTAGGGTCTTAGAATCTCTGACACAACCAACTCAAATTCCACGACAAACTACTTTGCACAATAGAATAAATACAACAGTAAATCAACTAGTGCACAAAATAGACAACATTTTGCAATTTTTCAACAACCCAACTTCGTTATATTATCAATCTATAATACAATTGTCTAGGGCACCCATACCAGGGATCATGACCCTCATACAATCACTGATACAAGAATATAACCTAGGGTTTGGTGTTAGCAATT
The DNA here is from genome assembly GCA_000404065.3 of Pinus taeda. Classification (NCBI taxonomy): domain Eukaryota; kingdom Viridiplantae; phylum Streptophyta; class Pinopsida; order Pinales; family Pinaceae; genus Pinus; species Pinus taeda. Next base: position 249,359 of record APFE031159932.1, read on the forward strand.
ATGACAACCAATCTACCCTGAACAAGATACCAATTGACCTACTAGTTGATGTAGTGCACCTCACAGCTCCACTTGGTCGTACCTTGAACACATTTGCTAGTTCTTTTGCTCCCAATCTGTAGCAAGACCAATATGCCACTATCAATGAGTCCTGCTCCTTTAGGTCACTGAACACATCTCCGATTTGCCCTCTAGCTAATCATTAGTCCATCAACAAATCAACACAGAGGGTCTTTTTGTGAGTTGTTCACAACTCCATTTGTGAACAACTCCTAGGCTGCCCACTGTTGCTCTTCAAAACTTAGGGACTTCTTCCCTCTATTGCCTTCCTGTGCAGACAACCTTAGGGCATGGAGGGGCACATGAGATCTCCAATACCCAGAAAGGGTTTGGGTAGATTCTAAACAGTTCAGGAGATATTAAAATAATTAATATTTTTAATGGAGTCCCTAAGATGAAACCATGTTAGAATATTAATGGGAATTAATATGAAACTGTGTTAGAATGGTCCAATAGACATGGATCAAGCCAGATCTAATCTTAGCCGTTGATTAGGGACTTAATCTCGGCCATTGATATGTCAACAGGAAAAGTATAAGAGGAGGCTTGAGGGTCACTTGGAGAACACACAAGAGTGATCAGTGATTCTATTCTCTAGAGCGGGGTTTGCTAAGAGAGATAAAATTAGTGATCGGGAGTTGCAGTTGAGGGGCATTGAGTACAGAGAGACAGAGAGGTAGAGATAGTGTCGGGGGAGCGGCGCAGTAGCCGAGGAGAGTGATGCAGAGCTAGCCAGGGCTCATGCAGGGCCACGCAGAGGTAGACGGGAGCTGCGCAGAGCCTCAGAGAGGCCAACGTTGCTAACACAGAGGGTTGACGCAGGGCCAGCGATGGGCAGAGTGGGGTTGACGTAGTCCAGATAGAGGCTGACGCTGGGGTTTTTCGGGCAGATTGGTGTTGAGGAGCTACCGGAAGGATTATCCGGGGTTTCAGCCAGGAGATTTGTCAGAAACTGAGAGGTATTACTGCCAAGGAAATTCTCTATTGGGTAGGCTAGTTTCAGCACCCAGATTGTACTCTGATATTGCTTAATAAGAAAACCCTCAGATAGCTACACCGGTTTTCCCACATTGGGTTTTTTCGGGGACATTGGTCCAAAAAATAATCGTGTCATGTGGTGTGATTGTTTCTATTTCCTTTAGTTGTTGATCTGTAATATGTTGAGCATGTACTAGTGTTTATTTTCAGTATTTACATTGTAAATAACTTGTTAAGTAAAATAACAAGTAGGTAGGAATAAATAAGATAAGGTGCAAGGAGGATTTCTAACTAAGTAGACTTACAAACTTCAACATGGTATCAGAGCGTGATTGCAGATCACAGGAGGACTAAGGACATCAGCCGAGCGGAGCAGTAGCAGCAGAACACAGTTGTCTCGAGGTCATAAAAGTTGTTTCTAAAAGAGCAGCAACAAGGAAGGGTGACGCAGTGCCTGCGTCATCAAAGGTGAGCTAGGAAAAGGCAACGCAGAGGCTTAAGAAGGCAAAGGGAGCCTCACGCAGAAGCTAGGAGGGCTGACGCAGTTGGCTGAGGAGGTCGGGTTGCTGGTGTCGGGATTGCACAGAGCCTAGGAGCTCTCACCATCAGGTTGTTGGGGTTTAGAAGGCTGTGGGAATATTGCAGAGTGGAGCTAGTGAGGTACTATAGTCAGAACAGTGACTGACAGAGCAACGCCAAGAGGATGGAGTTGCTGCCGAGGGTTTCTGGCCGAGGAACCTGGATCAGTGGTGCAGTTGCACTAGACGATCAGAGTAGGGGGCATCTCGATAGCGGCAAAAAGATTTCCGGGAGGGAAATCGGGACTCAGAGGGAGTCCAGAAGAGAACTTCCAGACGGGAAGTAGAGACTCGGAGGAGTCGAACAGAGAACTTCGAAGAGGGAAGTAGAAGAGCATCATAGCACTACATAGAGTAAGATACCAGGATAGATTGAACGAAGCGTCGAACTTTGCAGTTTGGAAGGCCAGAATCTTATCCGCGCTTGACAGAAATCGTGTCAATAACTTCGCCTTGAAGATAATAGCTATCCCAGTCGACCCCAATGATAACAAGTATGAGGCAATGGCGAGGGCCAAAAGCATCATCCTTGACGGGGTCAAGGATCATGTAGTACCACATATTGCCGAGAAGGAAATGACAAATGAGATGTGGGAGGCTCTCAAGAAATTGTACCAGCATACTTCTGTGCAGAAAAGAATGCTACTTGAGAACCAGTTGAGGTCGTATCAGATGAAGAAGGGAGAACCGATTGACACCTTCCTCAGAGGACTGAATGAGATCCGAGATCAGTTGATTGCTATAGAAGCCACACTGGATCAGGAGTTGATCGCGAGGACAGCCCTGAATGCTGTTTCAGAAGACTGGGAGGTATTTGCCCAGAGTATACTGGGCAGAGGGACTCTCCCACCTTGGGACGAGATGTGGGCGGCTCTTCACCAGGAAGAGATCAGACGACAGTCGAAGACAAGTAGTAGCAGCAAGAGGATCAAAGTCAAACAGGAGGAGGAAGTTGTTGCCCTAACCTTTGAGGAAAAGCAGGAAAAGCGGAAGAAGAAGGATCTCTCCAAGATCAAGTGCTTCCACTGTGGGGAGTTGGGTCATTATGCGACCCAGTGTCAAAGGAAGAAGAGTAAGGGAGAGTCTTCCGAGACTAAGGCAGCACCAACACGGGCAGAGAAGGAAGTTTTGATAGACAATGACTGTGCCATGAGTGCACACGCACCACTTGAGCGGAAGTGGGGAGACATCGAGTTGTTGTCAGGCGGACTACGGGTGATGAGGGGCGGGATCCTCGAGGTACCCAGCCTCTTGGATTAGGCCTTGCTACGAGAGCCCCGAAGAGGACTAGCAAGACTGGCTAAGTCGGGTAGAGATGGATGCAGATGGAGAGGCAGAGAGAGCTATAGTGCAGGAGTCCCGAGACAGTGCGAGGCTAGCAAGCTGCAGTAGTGCGAGAGGCAAAGGAGTGTTTCACCAATGTAGGATGGAACAGAGAGGTGTGCAATGGTGCGAGATGCAGGGAGTTGTTGCAACAGTGCAGAGGTCAGAGAGGGAGCACTTGTCAGCGGCAGAGGGAGCTCTAGCATCAGTGGGTGTCTCTAGCCCAACAGGGAGGTCAGGCAGGAAATCAATTACTTACTTCTCAGTAACTGAGTTGTAGTGCAACAGTGGGCAGCATGATGCAGCATGATGAGAGGAGGTGCAGTGTGGATGCAGTGCTCGGAGAAAGGACCAACAACAGCACGGATGCAGAGGGAGCTATCGTACAGATGCAGCAATGACAGTGGCAGAACCATGGGCAGCAGTACAGGATGCAGCAGTGCAGAGGATGTTGGGCAGGAAGGCCTATCATCAGCACAGGTACCGATGCCGGATGATCAGAGTAATACTCAGTGAGGAGTATCGCTAGAGCACAGTCCTCACTAAGAGGGAGTGTTGATTTGGGGTAGCATCTGATGTGCTCTAGCCACGAAATTTGGTGGAAAGGTTGGGGCACATGAGATATCCAATACCCAAAAAGGGTTTGGGAAGATTCTAAACAATTCAGGAGATATTAAAATAATTAATATTTTTAATGGGGTCCCTAAGTCTAAACTTAGGGAAAATAAAATATTAATGGGAATTAATATGAAACTGTGTTTGAATGGTCCAAAAGACATGGATCAAGCCAGATCTAATCTTAGTCATTGATTAGGGACTTAATCTCGATCGTTGATATGTCAACAGGAAAAGTATAAGAGGAGACTTGAGGGTCACTTGGAGAACACACGAGAGTGATCAGTTATTCTATTCTCTAGAGCGGGGTTTGCTAAGAGAGATAGAATTAGTGATCGGGAGTTGCAGCTGAGGGGCATTAAGTACAAAGAGACAGAGAGGTAGAGATAGTGTCGGCAGAGCGGTGCAGTAGCCGGGGAGAGTAACACAGAGCTAGGTAGGGCTCACGCAGGGCCACGCAAAGGCAATTGGGAGCTGCGCAGAGCCTCAGAGAGGCCAACATTGCTGACGCAGAGGGCTGACGCAAGGCCCCCTAAGGCTGACGCAGACCCATCTGGGGTGACGCAGGGCCAGCATTGGGGAGAGTGGGGCTGACGCAGTCCAGAGAGACGCTGACGCTGGGGTTTCTGGGGCAGATTGGTGCTGAGGAGCTACCGGAAGGATTATCCGAGGTTTCAGCCAGGAGATTTGTCAGAAATTGAGAGGTATAACTGCCAAGGAAATTCTCTGTTGGGTAGGTCAGTTTCGACACCCAGATTGTACTCTGATATTGCTTAATAAGAAAACCTTCAGATAGCTGCACCGGATTTCCCACATTGGGTTTTTCCGGGGACATTGGTCCAAAAAATAATGGTGTCATATGGTGTGATTGTTTCTGTTTCCTTTAGTTGTTGATCTGTAATATGTTGAGCATGCACGAGTGTTTATTTTCAGTATTTACATTGTAAATAACTTGTTAAGTAAAATAACAAATAGGTAGAAATAAATCAGATAAAGTGCATGGAGGGTTTCTAACTAAGTAGACTTAGAAACTTCAACAAATAACACTAAAAGGAAAACCTTTTAAGGATAACAAGGTCTAGGAGATAAGAGGTGAGACAATCATCATTCAATATAACTTGAATATAAAGGTTAATTAGCAAGTATGAATGTTTATGAGCATATAAACATTAACAAGACAGATTTTAATGAAATCAACAAGATATCATGCAAGACAAATGTATGAGACCAGTGCCTTGTAAATATATAACTTGCAAGATATATATGCACAATAAGAAAATCACAATGCTTGCTAATGAAGTATGGTTTCTGTTGACCCTGCCGCCCGCACCTACCTACCAGTTAGCGAGAAAAGCCTTCAACCCCACAAGGTGTGGTTGGTGGCAGGGAACTCAGAGAAGGGGCTGTCACACTGATCCCAACTCTCTCCGTTTTAGCTATCTCCTAGGCTAGCTAAGGGGGGTGGTCCCC
>APFE031159932.1:255370-290165 GCA_000404065.3 Pinus taeda
GGAGATTTGAGATAGTTGCAAATCTCTCCTCCCTAGACAATAGTGCCTTCAGGCAAAATGAAAAACAACTAGATAGCAAATGAAAATCAAAATGAATATCAAGCGATACAGGTATACCTCATGTACCAAAGCATGCACCACAAGAGAAGCTAGTAACCCCAAAGACTTTTATTTATTTATGTGAAAACTGAGTACAAAATCCGGCAGAGTCTCCGCCCGTCCAATAGCTTGTTCTATGATTTTACAATAAGAGCCCAAGGCTCATATAAATAGGAAAATGGGAGATGATCCCAAGGCGAATTCCAATGACAAGTGGCAATCAGGTGAAGATCCCAATGCCAAAGAAGAATGACAAGTGGCTGCTATGACTGCTTGATTTCTAAAGATAACTGCTGATGAGACTGCTGTTGACTGAACATGTGAACTGCTGTAGAATGCCAATGTAACTGATGTTTATGAAAATCTGCGTTAAATGTATTGGCTGCCTTTAAACTCTGCGTTAACTTCATGGAATATGCTTGCAAACTGCTGATTTAATTGCTGCGTGGAAGTGCTTTGACTGCCCACGTATCACTGTGCTGCCCACGTAACTGCTGGGACAGCATACGGACTGGCTGTTGACTAAACTGCATGTATTAATTTCTGTTACGTATGCGTTGGCTGTTGACTGCACATGCCTGCATTTTAATTGCTAAGTGGGCTGAGTAATACGCTGAGTGGGCTGCCAACGTATGTGCTGGGCTGACCTTTGACTGGACCCACGTAGATATGCTGAGTTTACGTATTTAACTTGCTGTTTGCTGCCCATAAATGCTGTGATATAATTTGCTGATTTATTTTGCTGAATAAACATGTTGTTGGCCCACGTTGAATACTCTTTGACCTGCCAACATATTTTAAACTGCTGAGTGTTGAGACAGCGTCCGGATTTCATATGGATGGCTGAGGTGGGGTGAGGTGGGTCCCCTGCCCACTCACTAATTTTAAACTTTATACTTTCCACCTTATAACTTTTACAACATTCGAAAATTAAATCAAAGTGAAATTCCATTGCCTTATGAATTTCCACGTGGGCCTCTTTGACTTTCTCATTTGGCACTTGACTTTGACTTTGACTTTCTGAAACTTTGACTTGAGGTGGGTCCAACATGCTCTGCCACATCACCCTTGATTCTGCTTGACTTCCATGTCAAAAATTGACTTATTTTGACTTTGGAAAATTTTTAAAAGTTTTCCAATTATTCATTTTTTTGAATTTTTTCTTCATTTTTGCCACTGTCACTTGAAAAATCGCCTTTTGAGGGACTCTAAGTCATTTTTTGACCCCCAAAGCAGGCTCTAGGAGAATGTTGGGCCTCTAAGGATGAATTTCGACTGGTCATACGCCCCAGACATCTCCTAAGGCCACTTATTTATGCCTTTACATAAAAAATAATTAAAAAATCCCGTTTGGCGAGAAATTTTTAACTATTAAAAAATCCTACTTAGACCTAGCCAAATTCCACGAAACTTTACGTGTGATCTAGTATGGTAATATACATCGACCCTAGACACTAAGATGTGTCAGGGGCTCAATCTTCAAACCGTCACCTCGGCTTTGGGGTGTGCACGAGTGAAAAAATCCAGAGAATTATCTGCCTCTGAAAAAGAAGGGAAAAGAAGGAATAATTAACCGGATAAAAAAAACACTCCAAGGTGTACTCGTTCGCTGATCGAGTCCCACATCCTAGGCCTGTTACAAATTCAAGAAACATCATACTAGCATCACTTATTACAATTCCCCGCAGGGTGTGGAATCTGGGTACAAAGAAGAAAGATGATGAGAAGATAGAAGGAGAGTTAAAAAACTCTGTTCACTGATGACATCTGATGGCACAAGTGTCCTCTGGATCATCCTTGGGCATGGAGTCTTCACCAAATCATCAGGTGCTACTCCAGTAGTCAACAGTTTCCATGTCACAAGAATGAGAAACTACAAAACAAGTGTTAGTGAAAGAAGATTATATACAACTCAGAGATATGAGCAACAAGATTTGCAAGAGAAGAAAGCTCAATTTGCAAGAGAAGAAAGCTCGTACTTTAAAATAGATACTCAAGATAAAAAAATGAAGTGGGCAAGTACAAGAATGTGTGATGAAAGCTTGCAAGTAAATTATAAGCTCACAATCCAAATTGTATACTAACCAATGCAAAAAATGAGAAAATGTTATGTGTGTGAAATCAAGTGGTCTTCGTAAATTTTAATCAAATGTCTAATCTATAGTGAGGTTTCCCTTCAATTCCTCAAAACTTGGTAAGGCCTGAGGTGAATTGCAAGAAGGCTAGGGTGAAGAGGCACTTATCCTTCATTAATGATACCCACCTAAACTTTAAGACAACCCACTTGCCTTCGTTCCTACAAGGCCTCGGCCACAAGAGAACTTCGAGGTCATGTGTTTTAACTTTTTGCTCCCTATTACCCACTACTTTGTGGGTGATACCCCTAGGAGATAATTTTTCTCCAAGATGGTCCTCAGCTGACAAATAGCAGCGCCTTGAAAACATCAGATAGCTCGATGTGTCGTTTTCTCCGCCACTTGAGCCAGCTTTCTAGTCCCTCGCCCATCTGTTTTGATCACATGTTTGAAGGTGGGCCTCCTGACCCCAAAGGTATGACTTTTCATTGGTTTAGTTGAGTAATTTTGTTTACTTATCATGGATACTTTTGGGCATGGATTGGTGGGGGTATTCGGGGGAAAGAGTGGGCTAGGTTTGTACTCTTGTCTCCTTTGTCTGATTCGGTAGTTAGCCTTGTATCCTAGTCCCGTGGGATCTCCTTTACTAGCCATTAGCTTTAGAGATAGCACTATATGGGAAATCTCAATTTTGGTTACGTGGTCCTGCTTCCCAACACCATATAAATCACTCCCCTCCTCTCCTTTTAACCCCATTCATCACTTTTCCCATCTGGGTCCACATTTTTCCATTAGGTCCACATAGGGTTATCCTCCCCCTCCTTTTGTCCACATTTTTTGTCGGGCCTAGAACGATGCCTGGAGGTTGATGCAACTAAAAAGAAAAGAAAAAGCATAGTTTGGCTACTTACAACAGGAAATGCACCACAAAATGCAAAAGATGGTGGAGACATACAAATTTAGCACGTAGGCAAAGTCAAACATGAGCTCTACCCCTCATTCATGGCCATTACCCTCATTTCGATGGACCCTAGATGGCCCCCCTCCACATTAAGGAACCCATGATTGTTCCAACCCCTGGTGGGAAATGAGCTTCCCTGCCTCAAAAGAGGGTATCTACTGCTAAATTCCACACATCATGCTCTCATCCCCTGGAGCCCCGACCAGTTATGAAGAAAAATCAATCAATGGCAAAAGGCATATGAAGAAGGGTGGAAAAACAAAGGCCAAGGTAACTCATGTACCATGATTTTCTCCCTCCTACACTCATATGCCCAAGTGTGGGCTTCCCTCATCATAGCTACCCTTGTACCATGACATGTGGCGTGGAGCCTTCCCCTGATCCCCACTCTGTCCCATCACTATATCACATGCCACCTACCCATTGATGGATGCACCATGAACATGTCACCCCCTTTAAAGCCCAAAACCACCTAATAGGGTCCTTGGTTACCCCCCTTATTAATCTTGAAGACACTCAAAGCCCACTATGGAAGGGCATGCCACCAAGAAGTGCCCCATTGATTCCATGATTTGTAAGCTCTTTTACTTGATTATGCTAATGAATTGTTGCATTGGAGGGCAAAGGGGACGCATTGGATCTTATGTAGGATTGCAGGTGGGTCTCCATTTTGGGTTTGGTCTCCTTATATAGGGTCCAAGCTTTCTAGAGGGCCACATTGGCACTTGTAGGGTGAGCATGGAGAGCCATGGGCCTCCACCATAGCAGAGAGTACTTCATGGATTTTCGGCACCACTCAATGATTGCTCGTGTTCCACCTTTTGGATGAGGATGATGCACTTGGTTCACCATGCACAGTCGGCTCCACACTTGCACCATACACTTAGCGGATGTTCTACGGTCTAGATGAGGATGTGTCTCACTACAGGAGACAAATGGAGGGTTTATGTCATCATCCTAGCCCTTACAGATGGTTTACAAGCATTATCGATCCACTTGGAGACCCATGAGGATGTCCTTGTAAGTTGTGCCCCCACACCCACTTGGGAGCACCACATGTGACTTACTTGGGAAACAAGGGGCCAACACCTTGTCCACCATGTTTGGAGTCTATTTGCTCACCATGGCGCACTTTGGACTTCATTAGGCATTCTCAATGGCCCAACGACTCATTATATTGATTATTTTGCCCTCTTGAGAGGCTTATTCTTATGTTATTGAGCTATCTTGGTGGGCTTGTCACCAAGGAATGTTATTATTGCACGTTATTTTATAATTTGGGGCTTAATTAGGCAAATTGAACTTATTAGAGATGGTATAAATTGATGAGAGGTGATTCATTTCTCTCATCATCACTTGGATTGGATTAGTATCTCTTGAGATATTTTTGCACTTTTTGTTGGGATAACTTTTGGAACTTTCTTGATGCACTATGATGTTTGGATTTTCGCTATTGTCTTTGGAGCTTCTTTCTAATGCGAAATTGATGAATGGATATACTTTGTCACTCATGTAAGTCAAAATTTTGATGTTATTCTTGTTATCTTACTTGTCAAATGCATGTATCTTGTTATCATTGTTCTTGTATGGGTTAATGTAATGCGAAATTCTTTTGGGACCTTGAACAAGTGATTAAATGCATGCATTGAGCTTTGAGGGATTGGGTAAATGTTCCTAGAGGCACCTCTTGGGTTGAAGACCTCGAAACTTTGTCTCTTTCGCAAATTTGAAGTGTAAATCCCTGTTGACCTAGTTGTTGCCCTTGGAGAGGTTAGTAAAGATCAATTAGGGCTTCTTAGCTCACGGAAATTCTCAATCTATGTGTATCTTGACTCCATTAGGCCCAAGCACTAAGGCATTGATCCTCGTATCCTTTGGTGCTCAAATTTACTTCTCTTTTTTTCACTTTCCAAATTCTAGGCCTAACCGTAGAGGGTCACGTAGGGCATCCAACAACTTTTATTGTAGCCATTCAAACTCCTTGATTTTTGGTCCACTACTACGCTGGCCTTTTCTCTAGGGAACTCCAAGTTTTAATCAAATCCGGCAGTGGAATCTTGAGATATAGCATGCCCTAGTCATAAGACCAATTGTTGCCCTAGGTTGATGTGGGTTAGTGACCTCACTTGGATCATTGCATTCAAATCTCAAAAAAAAACTTGTCCTTTGATTCTATTGTTTCCCCTAATTAGGTCAAGTCTCTGCTTGGTTGATCAACTCCATACCCTTAACCTAGTTTTGGGTCCACTTGGCTCTGTGTGGTCCCACAACTTCGAAACTCCATTTCCACAAGGATTAAATAGAAAACCCTTATCCATAAGGATCCTTAGGTATAGGAAGCCCCCTTGTTAAGGAATATCCTCCAAACCTAGGCTCAAGAATCCTCTTAGCCCTTCCTAGAGAGCCCATCACCTTGCTTCTAAAGCAAGCAAGCCAATTATTTGAGCCTCTCTTGTAAACAAGCTTTAGGAATCACCCATATCTTATCATTGATCCATCCTTTCTCGTGATTCCTCTCATACCGAGACTCCTCCCATCGGTGAAAGTCTGTAAAAAGCAGGGAACCTTAGCTGAGGTGACAGTGGGCTATCACTCCATTGTTGCCCCTCAACCTAGTAGTTTCTCTATAGGATCCCCTCCTAAGACCCCTGCTAGTTTGAGCGATAACACTCCTAACTCAAATTTATAGAATTGAATGACAGTTGGCGAAGGTTGTAATAAATTTCTATTAACCAAGCTTATGCTTGGAGCTAAATTTTAGATAATGAAAATTAGATCTAAAGTGCAAATTAGGAATGAGATCCAAAACAAGTGTTTCGATGAGATCTACTATTGAACAATATGCTTCAAATGAGATGATAGATATGTTAATTGAGACAAAATGCTTCAAAGTGAAATACTTCAAATATGCCAATAGTAAAATAACACTTCACATAAAATGAATAAATTAATGGATTAGATGTGCATTAAGAGTGCCTTATGACCAATGAAGCAAGATAAACTCTCAATTAAACAAGTATGAATTGCTCGATGGAGTCGATAACAATGAGATCAAGGAAAGAGAATTTCCTGAACTTAGATCTAAGTGTTAGAAAGATCAATTCAATGAGAAAATATAAATTGGATCTTGAACAAAAATTGCAAATGAGATTAAGACGAGAGTTATCCAAATGCAAATTAGATCAAGTGGTTATCAAATTACCTAATTATGAGAAATTAGATCTAGATCTAAGAAGTTAAACAATGAACAAGAAAGCGAACTAACCTAACTAATGCAAAAAGGAAAAAGCTAACGCTACTCAAGAAATCCTCCTCCTAAACAAGGGGATGGGATACCATGGGTAAAACCCCAAGCTCCCTCAAGGAAAAATTTCCTTTATTATTAAGATTAGAAAAGAACCCTATTAGACAAGAGAGAGTGTTTTAAAATTCTTGAGGGTTTACAAATAGAGTTTTAATACCCCTCTTTAAAATAGCGAGGGAAACATTTAATAATGATTTTACAAAAAATTAAATGATAAAATTTTCCCTTAAGAAAGAAATTGAATTTCCTCCAAATATAATTTTGCTCTCCCTTCCAAAAATGTATCTCGTTCAAGCTACCAAACGTGCAAGGGAATAGAATTTTATGCAAGGGTTTAATGGCAAAACCCTCTAATGCTTGCGGCTAATAAATAGAAGCCTCCAAAAATTAAAACTTTAAGTTATCAAGCTTCCAAAAATCAAATCTTAGAATTCCCAAGCCTTAGAAATGCTTTGCTCTCTTCAAGATAATTTTGCATAAAGAAATTTTCACGTCCAAGAAGAGAAGCCTCTCCTATGCTTGTTGCTAGGAGAGAAAAGGCTCCAAAAATGCAGACGGATCCTCAAAAAATTTCGATATGAATTTATTCCAAGCTTTCAAACAAAGATCTCTTGAGATCCACTTGAAAACCCTATTCGTCAAGCTCTTTGTAAGGAGATATGCAAGAAAAATTTATGAGGGCTTTTATTAACGAACCAAGGTATGGACGGACCCCAAAAAATGTGACTCGATTTATCCTCAAGCCTCCAAGAGAATCCCTTTAAAACCCTTGGATCTCAATCCTCCCTAAAGATTTGCGCAAATCAAAAGAGAGAGACTTAGATCTACAACATAAGAAGTTTTATCACAAGCATATACAAAGAATGAAGTTTATATACAACAAGGGTTAGAAAAGTATACAAAAAATTACAAATATCTACTAGCCCAAAGAGTGTGAGGACACCTCTGCTCTTGGGTAGCAAAAGAGAAGCTCTAAAATAACTAGATATGACAATTTCAGCACATAAATAAATAGATCTGAATCATTAATGATAAAATATACAAGCTATGAAAAGGAAACTCCCTTTAAAATGATCTTATGATAAGCTTTCAAGAGAGCTCTATGTGGGTTCTTCCACTTCTATCCTTGAGACTTGGTTGGTTCAATTGAAAACGTTCCCGAACGCTCAAAATCTGAGTAAGAAAATAAATAAATAAATAAATAAAATAAAATTCTACACACTTCCAAAATATGTTGTTAGATCCAAATGGGATTAGATAGTAAAATGAAAAAGAAGACTAGGGGTTCAACCAAAAACCCACTAGCGCTTCCAGATCTAAAGTATTTCTCTAATTTCAATATCAATGAAAGATAAATATACACCAATAAATCCAAAACGGAAATGGAAATGACAATTTCTAGCACTAATAGAATATTAAACACAAGAGAATCAAAAAAATATTACCATAGTCATGGAAGAATAATACCACAAAAGATTTTACCCCCAAATTCTTTCTTTTATTAGCTCAAAAATATTTTCAGTACAAAGCAGAGCTTCTATCCAAGAGCTCGATTACATGATGATACAATGAAGAGCTTAGAGCCTCCTTAAATAGAAAAATGAGAGAGATAGACCCCTCTCCAAGTGAAAACGGCTAGATCCAAGTGCTAACAGCTAGATCCATGACAAAGAAATTTGAAACCTTGATGGTTTGCGCAAATCCCCATGACAGACAGATGTTTGCCTTGAAGGAAGAACTGGATGGACCAAAATTATTGAAAATTGGTAGCTATGGGATGAATTTCCTTGAATAAAATTTCATTTATGACTTTTCTAAAGTAACTTTCTAAAAATAGAAAGTCATGTCTATCTTTGCAACCATGACTTTCCAAAAATAGTAAATCACCTTCCATTAATTCGTAATCATATATATATATATAATATATATATAAATTATATAATGTGATGGCAATCACTTAAACTTGTCTTCTGTCAATCTCAATTGTTTAATTGTTAACTTAATCATCACATATTATTATTATTATTAACTATTATCCTCTTTATGATATTATTATATTATTATTAAAAAGAAATTCAAATCTCTCAATCATGTCATATGTAACTCCCCTCAATTAATGCATAAGTTACTCTCTCTCTCTCTCTCTTAATTGATTAATTCCTCTCTCTCTTTAATGCTCTTACGCATCTCTTACACTTTGTTACATACTTTAATAACTCGTCATAAAAAGATTCTTCTTACACCTCTTTAATGCATAAGTTACACTTCTCTCCTAAATGCATAAGTGTAACTCCTCTCCTTTATGGCATAAGTTACACTCCCATTTTGGCATATGTAACTCCTCCTCAAGGCATAGGAGTTACCTCATGAATTCAACCTCCTTGCTCTTCCCTATATATTTGTCTCTCATCCTCACTTGACACACTTAGTTGTGCTTGTGAAAGGAGAATTCGAACTTGAGAAAGAGAGAGTTGGAGAGTCTAGAGGAATATTGAGAGAGAGAGAGAGAGTCTTGAAGAGCAAGAGCAGAGCTTGGAGAGCCAAAGTGATTCAGTGTTTGCATCAGCGACTGCTATCAGAGATCTTCTTCAGATTTGGGTGAACTTCTTCATTCTCTCATTGTACTTTGTATCTCTAATGAACAATTGATTTCTAATAGAAGAAGAATCTAGTTGGGTTTTTCCCTTGTGGGTTTTGCCCTGGTTATTGACCTAACTTCTCTATGTCTCATTGATTTCTTGACTTTCTTCCATTGTGCATATGGTTTATATGGTTTATGTTCTATCTACAATTACTTGACTTATTTTGCAGCATAAAGAAGTTATCAATTTAAGTGATTGTAACAACACAAAACATCAGAATTTCAACATGGTATTAGAGTTTTGGTGAAGACAAACTCTATTTCCAGCTCTCTTTCTACTGGAATATCTCTTGTTGTCTGCTTCATTTGCAACTCTCTTTCTACTAAAATATAGCTTGTTGTCTACTCCATTCGCAGCTCTCTTTCTTCTGAAATATAGTTTGTTGTCTGCTCCATTTGCATCTCTCTTTCTACTGAAATATCTCTTTTTGTTCATTCTACTTGTTGCTCATTTTCTGCTGAAATTTCTCTTTGCTTTTGTTGCTGAAATATAGTTTGTTGTTTGCTCCATTTGCGTCTCTCTTTCCACTGAAATATCTCTTTTTGTTCCTTCTACTTGTTGCTCATTTTCTGTTAAAATTTCTCTTTGCTTTTGTTGCTGAAATATCTTATTTACAACTAAAATGTCTCGTCCCTTTCTATTTGTTGTTGAAATTTTGAACAGATCAAGACGCGTTCCTCCTACATTAAGAACGAAGAGAAGTTGGTTGATGCTTCAAACTTCTACCCTTGGAATGCTAGATTGGATATTACTCTTGTGGAACATGATGTTCTAGAGTACATTTAAGAAGAGGTAGCAGAAACAGTTGAAAACTCCAATGCTGCTATTAAATCTAAATACAAGAAAGGAGAAGTCAAGGCTAAAAAATTTATCCTTGACTCTCTTGGAAACCACCTCATCACTTATATCTCCAATTTGAAGAAATACAAAGAAATGTATGACAAGTTGATTGGAATGTACCAAGTGAACAACTTGAGTCAAATTCTTGCTCTGAAGAATCAACTCAAGGATGTTAAGATGAATAGAGGAGAAACCATTCAAGAATACTTGATGAGGATATCAAAAATCAAAGCTCAATTGTCAACTTCTGGTGAAGTTTTTTCTGAACAAGAACTGGTATTGATTACTCTTGGAGGTCTTCCTTCTTCTTGGGAAACTTTTATTACTACCATCAGTAATAGTGACAAGTTTCCTACACTTGATGAGCTCTTGGGAAAGTGCAGTCAAGAAGAAGCCAAAACGATTTCCAAAGGGAGAATTCTCAAGCATGAGGAGGGGGAACCTACTGCCTTTGTTGTACAAGGAAAAAAGAAGAAAGGAAGAAGAAGAATGCACTATTCGAGAAAATCTTCTCCCAATAGCTCCTCTCAATGGAACAGAGACTTATCAAAAGTCCAATGCTAAAATTGTCGCAAGCATGGCCACTATGCTCATCACTGTTCAGAAAACAAAAGAGCATCAAAATATAACTTCAACAATCATTCCAACGAATTTGATTACAAAAGGAGAAGAGAAGCCCTTTGTGCTCACAGAGGAAACTATTGTTCCTCAAGGACCCAGAGGTATAATAATAATGCAGTTGAGACTCAAACAGAGTACTTTCTTGTTTCTGCTCTTTCTAGTTCATCTACTGCAGATTCTTGGGATAGTTGAGTGGTTGATAGTGGTGCTTCAAGGCACTTTACTGGTTACAAAGAAGTACTCTCTAATCTAGTTGAATATCATTCTTGGAAATAACTCTACATATCCCATAAAGGGATCTGGTTCCGTTTCTTTCCATCTGGATCAAGGTAAAACTTTGATCTTCAAGAAGTTTTATATGTACCTGGTTTAAAGAAGAATCTTGTGTCCATATCAGCTTTGAAAGATAAAGGAATGAAAATTGTTTTCATAAATGGTAAATTTCTCACTTGGCCATCGAGATCCAAAATGAGAGATCCCCTCACTCTGGGATCTAGATGTGAAGGTCTATACAAAATCAATGGAAGACCTATTCATGCACTAATCCATGACATCAATCATCAAAGTGAATGTTGGCACAAAAGGTTCACTCACTTGCACGACAAAACATTACCTTGTGTGAGAAAGATAGCTTCCGAAATGTCAGAAATTAGATTTGATCGATGGTGTTTGCCAAGGATGTGCAAGTGGAAAGCAAGTGAAGGGACCATTCTCTTCAAGCAAAAGTCAAACCGATCAGGTATTGCAACTTGTACATTTTGATTTAAGTGGACCAATGCCTATAACTTCTCTTGGTGTTTACTTGTATTATATTATCTTTGTGGATGATTTTTCTCACAAAACATGGATTTATTTTCTGAAAAATAAAAGTCAAGCTTTTAACATATTCAAAGATTACAAAGCTCTAGTAGAAAATCAAACTGGAAAGCAGATCAAGATTTTCAGAGCTGACAATGGATGAGAGTTCACTTCCAGTGATTTCATTGACTTCTACAAGGAAACTGGAATTAGAAAAGAGACCATTGTACCATATAACCCAGAACAAAATGGTGTCCTTGAGAGAAAGAATAGAACTATCATGGAAGCGGTCAAAGCTATGTTGCATGATCAGAAATTGCCAAAGTTTTTATGGGGAGAAGCTGCGAACATAGTTGTCTATGCCCAAAATAGATCTCCTCACCATGCCCTAAACAACAAGACTCTTGAAGAAGTCTTCACCAGAGAGAACCCTGAAGGTGGGCACCTAAGAATCTTTGGTTGTCCTATCTACTTCCATGTCCCAAAAGAGAAAAGGAACAAGTTGGAAGCTTCAGGTAAGAAAGGTACATTTGTTAGTTATTGTGAGAATTCTAAAGCTTACAAAATGTACATACCTGGTCAAAGAAATATAGAATTTGGCAGGGATATAACATTTAAAGAAGATGCAGCTCTTGGAAAAACAAAAGACACTCCTCTTCCTCCTGCTAATGTTGATAGTCAAGATGATGTATTTGAAATACAAGAAGATCCTGAAGCTACACTGATCTTGTTGATGAACCCATGGAGCCCATGGATCCTTTGGATCCTCCTCCATGTGATCCTCCTTCTAAAAGGAGACCTTTATGGCTCCATGACACTCTTCAAGATGCTGATAAACATGCTGCCCCCAGAGGAACTTTCAAAGAAAACAAGAAACCTTGTCAATTCCAAGGATACGTTGTAGCCATGAGAAACATTTTTCAAGTTGAGCCGTGCACTTTTAAAGAAGTTGTAAAGGCTCAAGTGTGGAAAGATGCAATGGCCGAAGAATATGAATCCATCATTCATAGTGATGTATGGGAAGTAGTTCCAAGACTCCAAGATAAATCTGTTGTATCTTCTAAATGGTTGTATAAAATTAAACATGGTGTTGATGGTAGTATTGAAAAATCTAAAGCTAGACTTGTGGCTAGAGGTTTCTCTCATAAAGAGGGAATAGACTATGACGAAATTTTTGCACCTGTTGCTCGTTACACCACTATCCGATCTATTGTAGCTCTAGCTGCTAGCCAAGGATGGTCTCACCAAATGGATGTGAAGACTGCTTTTCTGCATGGCTTCCTTAAAGAAGAAGTATTTGTGGAGCAACCACAAGGATTTGAAGTACATGATCCAAAAACTCATGTATGTAGCTTGAAGAAAGCCCTCTATGGTTTGAAGCAAGCTCCAAGAGCTTGGTATGTTCACATAGATAACTTCTTGATGAAGCTTGGTTTTACCTAAAGCAATGCAGATCCAAATCTTCACTTTACGACAATCCAAGTTATGTCTTTGATTTATGTGTTGAAGAATCTAGGGCAATGTAGGTTGATGTGATTCTTCTAGTCACGATAACTATTTGTGAGGTGTTTTTAATTTTTCTTATTAGCACAATCTTTAATATTAGAGTGTGTCTTCTTAGTTCATCAAATAGTTACCAAAACAAAGAGACAAGAACACAAGATGTTGGCTTTCTGCCAAGGCCAAAACTTCTCAATCTTTGAGAGGAAAACTCGCACAAAATTCTTCTTATAGAGATTCCAATTGACGACTACCAAGACCATGACCCTTGACCTATTAGGCCACTCCAAGACCAAGACACCAATCCTCTTCTTCGTCATTGCTGAGATCATCATCACTGCCACTGAAGTCACCACTGCTGCAACACCGAGGCCTTCACTATTGTACCACCGAGATCATTTACTATTGCACCATTGTTGCACCTTGTTGCAATGAGATCATTGTTGCACCACCGAGATCTTCAACATAACAATGAGATCTCTATACTGAGATATGTATATATAGTTGCACCGAGATCTTCACTATGACTTTGTCTTCATCATGACTATGACCGAGACCATGATTATCACAATGCCAAGATCATGACTGTGTACAGTATGTCGAGAGTATATTACTGTGGGATCACTATAATCCTTCTCATCTCAACTATGCTGAGACTGTGAATATGTACCCTTCCTGCACTGAGATCTTCATCATCACAACTACGCTGAGACGGTGATCATCATGATTGTGAGGATGTCGAGACTTCATCCCTGTGGTACCCATCCGAAAAGCATAGAGATGTTGTCCATCTGAATTCTGTACCTCATTGTACCCATCCGAAAATTACAGGAGATCTGAATTTTGTACCTAATTGTACCCATTGTAATTACCCATGAGATTTCAGAGGCAACCAAGTTCTTGTACTAATACGAAAAATCTCAGCAGGGTATTTATAGTAGTTTCGTCTCCATAATAAGTCGACGTGTCATGCTAACGAGTGTGTCTCCATAGGTGAGCCAACATGACTGTTTTTAATTCATTTTGCAGGTCAACATGACGAAGACGATTGTGCTTGTCATTTGGAGGGCTATATAGACTCATATATATTTTTCTCATGCTCAAGAAGAGCTTCTTCTTACATGACATTGACTCTTTGACTTATTAATAAATCCTAAGGCTCTCAATGGGAGCCACTAATAGATAAACGTCTTGCTCATGAAACCCGTGCAGCAAGGCATACAAAAATAATTATGTTCTCTTTATTACATCATTTACATCAGTGATAATTACATGTCATTATGAAGACTGAACCTAGTTACACTTTCTTCAACAGTATGTTGATGATTTATTTCTGACGGTACTAAACCTCTTATTTTCTAGTGTAAGAGGGTGTTAGCTTCTGAATTGGAATAAAAGATCTTGGTTTGATGCAATACATTTTGGGCCTGGAGGTATGGTAGAAATCTGGTGAGATTTTCCTTTCTCAAGGAAAATAAATTGTCAAACTACTAGAAGGGATTGGCATGACTGAGTGTAAATCCATGAATACTCCAATGGAAATGAATTTCAAGAAGCTTTGTGGTAAAGCTGCAAGACCTGATTCTAAGTATCATCCACTGATTGGGGCACTGATGCTCTTAGTGAACACTAAACCAGATATATGTTTTATAGTCAATACTCTTTGTCAATACATGATTAAGCCTGCTCATGCACACTGGATTGCTACAAAGCATATGTTAAGGTATTGTTGTAGCGGCTACAACCACCCTCCAAAATTTTGTCTTAGCTTGGTTTTGGAGACTCCCTACCAACCATCCTCGGCAGCATGTCTTGCACTATCAAGCACATCAACTTCAGTTGTTTCATAGAGTCTTGTCAGCCTGTGCATGCAAGTTTGTTCCACCTCCTCACAGGTTGCTTTCCAGACTTGGTGTCAGTTGCTGGTTGAGCAGCTCCCTTTGGGAATTGCACAATTTTAGAGGGGAACCATCCTTCCCCCCAAAAATTGCGCAATTCTTTCTGACAGTCTAAAAAATTGCGCAATTCATCCCAAGACAGCTGCTCAGGCCAAAAATTGGTGACTGCTGCCCCCAGAAATTGCACAATCTCTTTGGGACAACTAGCATAGCAACTAGCAGAAATTGCGAAAATCCAGCCAGGCAGCCTGCTAGGCTCAGAAATTGCGTAATACAGTCAGACAGGCTTCCTTGAGAAAATTGCGCAGTTGGACCCAAGACAGCGGGTCAGCCCATAAATTGCGTAATCTTGGGAGACAGTCACCCTTTCCTCCCAGAAATTACGCAATCCCTCTGGGACAGCCATCTCTGCTCAGCCCAGAAACTGCGCAGATTTTCATCCTAGGCTCGCAGACTGATGCATGTGCCTTCAGGTTGACTGGTTTCCTCCGAGACCAAACAAAACTGATTTGCATGCATGGACTGCTTTTCCCAAGGCAGGATGCAAAGACATCCCTTGATTCAGGGATCTATTTTTAGCAGCTAGAGGTTACATGCAAGGATCATTTTAGAAACCTCTCGCCAAGTGTCGCTTTTCCTAGATTTGTGGCATGCACATCACAACCTCGATTTTATCAAAACTCATTTTCCGAACATTGCAGAGCTCATTCCTCGCACCAATCTTGTAGCTCTTACATCCCACATCGCATCTAGGAGTCATAGACACATTCAGCTCAGTTGTTTCGGGGTAAGCCTACTTCGCATGTCTTGCGCTGCGTTTTTGTCGCTTTTTGTGTTTCGGCTTGTGTGAGAGTTGTCTGGTTGATTTCTGTGAACGCTTGTTGTTGTTTGCATGCATGTTAGCTTGTACAGGCGTCGTTTCAATTTTTGTTTGCATCTCACTGATGTCGCATGCATGACACTGTTTTTGCACCGATGGTTGCCGTTGCGGCGACTCGCTTTAAACACATGCATGCTTTCCCTTTTTTTGAATCCCGCACTTGTTGTTTGCATGTATGATCATTCACTCTTGTTTGCACTCATCTCATCGTGCATTTAGACTTCTCGTGTTTTCAGTTGCCCGTCGGCTGATCTGGGCTGCCTTGGCCCGGACCGTGCCTTGCCCGACTAAAACTGCGCATTTCCAGAAGCGAAGGCTCTGCCTTCCCTCCAAAAAGTGTGCAAGTCTGGCCCAGCGCTGACCTCCAGGATTGCATTGCGCAATTCTTGGAGGCAGTGTCCTACTGACCCCAGAAGCTGCGCAATGTAGTTTGCTGGTTACATGTTGCTACTGATTGAAATTGCGCATTGCGCAGTTTCAGTCCTCAACATGCCAGGCTGGGCAGTGCATTTGTAGTTCCAGCAGTCAGTCAACCTCCTGACAGCGCGAACTATGCCTTGCACAGTTTTGGCAGTGAGTCTCCCAACCTCCCAGTGAAAATACAGTCACACAGGTATGTTGCATGTCAGTGTTTCAGTTTGTTTTGGTTTTCGACTGACAAATTGCTTGTCATGAGTGTTGCTATGTCTCTAGGTATCGCAAGTGTTTGTTTGCCTCTCAACAGCACAGGCACAATGGAATCATGGATTCCAGGAGAGCAGAGTCAAAGACACCATTCAGAGCACAACTGGGGATGCAATCGATCAAGTGTCTATGAACTTGCCTATCCACGAAGACATCAAGTTGTTCATGGACAAGGATATCAAGATGAATGGCAACGGCATCACAGCAAGCAACACCATCAGCAGCCACATAAGGCAGCACACTTGCATGCGACGAATGCAAGAGGAAGGTTGTTGACAGCATAGAGACAGAGCAAAGCTGCAAGTTCAAAGCAGATCCATTGATGACGAAACCAGCTTTGGAGATTGAGGCTATGAGGGGACGCCGTGACATGAAGATTGCATGAAGGCAGAGAGAGAAACAGAGAAGGAGTTGCATGTGCTGAAGCAGCAACTCAAGGAAGAATAAGAGCTACACAAACGAGAGAATGAGTTACAACAAGAACAAGTATAGCAGGGGGTGCAACATGCACAAACAGATGAAACTACGCCTGTACAAGTTATAGATCCATCCCAGCAGTTGGCACGAAGCAGACAAGGTGAGCAGTGTTGTTGATCGCATGCAAGGAAATTCAGCGGCATGAATGTCATTGTGCGTACGCATGTGATCCCACCCTTTTGGCACACTCACTGAGGCAAAGGCAAGAAACAAGTCCGACTGGAGCTGAACATGTATTCCGACAAGTCGATGCGCACGGCCACCAGCACATGCTTGGAGATCAGCGCAAACACTATGCATCAGTATCTTGTCGGTCCGGCCGCACCCAGGATGGCCATGCGCATGCTATTAGACGATTTGGACAAAGGAGCCATATTAGTGTACCCGGATGCAACGGAGGCAAGAGTTCGCTTTCAGCAGGATGTCACCATTGAGCGCACGGACACCAACACAGACAACCAAGCTTGGCATCAAATCGCCACCGTCGACCATCACAAGGATGTTGAAGTGTTGGTCTCACCACAACAGTCTGAGTGCCAGTGACGTCTTGCAATGCTTGCTCAAGCTATTTTGTCTCACATGGGTACATGTGCAAATCTTATGTAACGTCTTGTCAAGTGGAAGCTCAAGTGTCGATAGTTGAATGTAACAGTGATAAAGTAGTTGAAGAGTCATGAGGGTAGATGAACGGTCACAAAGGGGAATGTCAAGGGTCACCCCACCCTTTGCTATAAATAGTCCCTCATAACTCATTGTATAGGCTTTTGGTCAGCCAAGCTTTCGATAGGAGCATCTTAGAGAGAGCTTGGACAGTATTGTAACAAGCCTTGGCTTCTCCACTGTGCAGAGCTAGTATATCTCTTTGGAGGAGCAGGCGCAGTGACAGTAACATTCCGCTGTCGGAGCTAGTGGTTGGTCATGGTTGTATTGTATGAATGGAACTTACACTTTTTAATATAACAGAGCCAACATGTTTCATGCATATGTCGTATTGTATTTCAGCTATCTTGTTTACTTTAAATGATATATGTATTTGTTTGCTTAGACATGCATGTGTAGCTAGTTTATATATATGTATGTACGAATCTTACTGAAATGTGTTATTGGTTTAAAAATTAACCATCACTTTGGATTGCTAGCTTACTTGCCTTCCATGTTGTGATGCATCTTTGCTCATGTGTTCCCTTTTTAACTCCGTGCTTTCACAGGTTTCCAAGGGGCGCGCTCACCCCACCCTCCGTGTGTTAGAACCACTCATGCACCTTCCTTGACTTGCCGCACACATCACACCCTTGCCACCAACAGGGACATTTTACTTGCCTCTGTGCGAAACTGCAGTCAAGGCGATACCATACAACCCATCACTGGGACTCATACACAAAACGGTCTAAGGTCTAGTTAGGACTTCTTACTAAAGAGATCCCCCGACATGTTGACGGGTCTAGCACCGTCAATAGGTACTTGCATGGGACCATCAATCTTGGATTAAGATATACCGCCGAAGATATAAGGCTCAATATTATCAGAACCGAACTGATGATCGAACCGAAAAACCTTGTGGATCAGGAACCGGTCGGAACCAGACTGGCACTGGTAAAAAACCAGAAATAAAATAAAATAAAATAAAAAAAAACTGGTTTACCAAAAACACATAAACTATACATATTTTAAAGAAAAACATATATATTCATGTGTTGCATCCATATGAATCCAAACCATTTATATACAAATATGCAAAAGTTTTCATCTACATAGCATGTAAGGGTGCACATAACCAAAATAACATCGAGTGAAATCCATCTCTGAACCGGAAATACATCAACAAATAGGCTCTAGATGGCCTCTAGCATCCAAAAAAAATCATGCTACAACAAATGCCTACATATCATCAAAACCATTGCCTATATTGGGGTCTTCGCCATCAATATAACCATTTAGGCATTAAAATAAGAAAGAAAAAACGTAGCATGTCATGTCAAGATTTCGTTTGAGTGATGGGTACATTTTTAGTAGAGTCATGGTAGAGGAGTTCGACAACCAATGCCACTATCATCAAAGTACATAGAGGGCTTGGTGCCCTTTATTAAATACTAGCTCCATACCCTCGTACATGAAAAATCCAATGGAAACATGCAATCCCTCCAATCTTGAAATCTTGAAAAGCTGTTAAGTCTGCTGGATTTTGAGTGAAATCTAAAATTCTACTTTCTCCATATGAAATCCAATGAGGTTGGAACCACTCTCAAACATCTTGAGTCATTTCATGGTAATGTTAAAAATTTAAGTAAAAGTGCATGGTAGAGGAGTTCGACAACCAATGCCACTATCATCAACGTACATAGAGGGCTTGGTGCTCTTTATTAAATACTAGCTCCATACCCTCGTACATGACAAAATCCAATGGAAACGTGCAATCCCCCCAATCTTGAAATCTTGAAAAACTGTTAAGTCTGCTAGATTTTAAGTGAAAACTAAAATTCTACTTTTTCCATATGAAATCCAATGAGGTTGGAACCACTCTCAAACATCCCGAGTCATTTCATGGTAATGTTAAAAATTTAAGTAAAAGTAAATTTTCATTTTCATCCTTTTACTTTAAAAATTTAACATTACCATGAATTGCATAGCAATACTAGGGCCATAGGCATGATTACTAGGCTGAGGGCCATAGGCTTGAATATTAGGCTAGCTTAGGGGAGAGTAAGAAGGGTGCCAACTAAAATTAATAAATAAATAAATAAATTGCAAAAAATCAGTCCTGAATTGACCGGTTCTGTACTGAAACTGGCGAGTTCAATACTGAACTGGTCATTTCCGGTTCAGACCGGTTTTGCCTTCAAACCAGTCAGACCAGTCGGTTTTGCCAGAACCGGTTCGGTTCTGATAACACTGGTAAGGCTACATGGAAACTCTAATGCTGATTGGGTTGGTAACTCTATTGACAGAGAGAACACATCAGAATGTTGCTTCAGCTTAGGATCTACCATGATATCTTGGATGAACAAAAATCAAAAGTTTGTTACCCTTAGCATGATTGAAGCAAAATACATTGTTGCTAGCATGGTTAGTTGTGAGGCAATATCGCCAAAGAAGCTCTTTGGAGAGTTGTTTGAGCAAGTAATAGATCCTACAGTAATTTACTGTGACAATAAGAGTGGGATTCGACTTGTTGGAAATCTCATGTTTCATGACAAGTCCAAACACATTGAGGTAAAAAATCACTATATCTGGGATATGGTGCAAAGAGGAGCAGTAAGACTTCATCATATAGCGATTGATGACCAGATCGTTGACATTCTTACCAAGCCCTTGCCGAAAGGAAAGTTCTTGGTTTTCAAAGAGTATGTTGGACTAACAGATGTGACCATTCCTAAAGAGGGTGCTCATGGATGATAAGCCTTGGATGTGCGAGATCCTTGTCATGTGTTGACAAGTGGATCCCCCCAAGCAGTGATGAGCCTTGGATGTGTGAGATCCTTGTCATGTGTTGACAAGAGTATCCCCCCAAGCAATTATGAGCTTTGGATGAGCGAGATCCTTGTCATGTGTTGACAAGTGGATCCCCCCGAGCAGTGATGAGCATTGGATGTGCAAGATCCTTGTCATGTGCTAAAAAGTGGACCACCCCAAGTGTGTATAGGGTGATGGATGTGTCTCTCCTATGATGATTCTTCTTCATTAGATTGTGACATCATTCTTCCAAAGCCGAGATAACAAAGATCCTTGCATCAAAAAGAAATTCCTCCCTAGCTAAGAGGGGGTATTGAAAATTGGAAACTATGGGATGAATTTCCTTGAATAAAATTTCATTTTTGACCTTTCTAAAGTGACTTTCTAAAAATAGAAAGTCGTGTCTATCTTTGCAACCACAACTTTCCAAAAATAGTAAATCACCTTCCATCAATTCGTAATCATATATATATGATGGAAAATCACTTAACTTATCCTTAGTCAATCTCAATTGTTTAATTTTTAATGTAATCATCAATATTATTATTATTATTACTATTATCATCCTTATGATATTATAATATTATTATTAAAAAGAAATTCAAATCTCTCAATCATGAGACTCAAACATATCATGTGTAACTCCCCTCATTTAATGCATAAGTTACTCTCTCTCTCTCTTAATGGATTCATTCCTCTCTCTTTAATGCTCTTATGCACCTCTTACATTCTCTTCCACACTTAAATGACTCGTCATAAAAAGATTCCTCTTACACCTCTTTAATGCATAAGTTACACTTCTCTCCTAAATGCATAAGTTACACTCCTCTTCTTTATGGCATAAGTTACACTCTTATTTTGGCATATGTAACTCTTCCTCAAGGCATAGGAGTTACTTCCTCATGAATTCAACCTCCTTGCTCTTCCTATATATTTGTGCCTCTCATCCTCACTTGACACACTAAGTTGTGCTTATGAAAGGAGAATTCGAACTTGAGTAAGAGAGAGTTGGAGAGTCTAGAGGAAGATTGAGAGAGAGAGAGAGTCTTGAAGAGCAATAGCGGATCTTGGAAAGCCAAAGTGATTTAGTGTTTGCATCAGCTACTGTTATCAGAGATCTTCCTCAAATTTGGGTGAACTTCTTCATTCTCTCATTGTACTTTGTATCTCTATTGAACAATTGATTTCTAATAAAGAAGAATCTAGTTGGGTTTTCCCCTTGTGGGTTTTGCCCTGATCACTGACCTAACTTCTCTATGTCTCATTCAGTTCTTGACTATCTTCCATTGTGCATATGGTTTATATGGTTTATATTCTATCTACAATTACTCAACATATTTTGTAGCATAAAGAAGTTATGAATTTAGGTGATTGTAACAGCGTAGAACATCAGAATTTCAACAAAAATTTTGATCCTAGAGTGGTTTGGACCGCTAGAATATTTTTCTTCAACTTTCTCCTTGAGAATATCTCATTCAAAATAACAATCTTGGACCATACTGGCACATGTGTTCCTTTTTTGGACCATCAAAGTTTTCCTTGGGCCAATTCTTCTTGTTAAATGGAATTCCCAAAAAAAATTGACTTGACTTTAATATTTGGGAATTTCCATCTCATTTTTTATAATTTTCACTTGGAGAGAATTTTTATTTTTCTCTCATTTTATTTTCGGGCTAATTTTTGGCAAATTATTTGTCATTTTTGTCAAAAAATAGAAAAATGTGTTTTTGAGGGGTAAAGACATATTTTTCCACCCCCAAAGTGTGTCTCGAAGGAAAATTGAGGTGTAGATGTCTAATTTCGATTACGCATAGCAGTGAAGTGCCACCCGCATAAGACCCGCGAGTAGCCACAGGTCTTGGCAGATTCTATAGTGAGTCGGGTCACTCGCATAGAACCCGTGCTTAAGACCCGAACTCAGTGGGTATTTTATTAAACCCGGCTACCCGTATAAGACCTGTGGGTTTGCCATAAGACCCACATCGGACTCTTACAAGACCCGTCGACCCTCAAAAGGCAAATTTTTTTTATTTTTTTATTTTTTTTCTTTTCTTTTTTGGAAATGAGGTGGAGGGAAAAGGAAATTGGAGGCAAGAAAATGCTTTATAAGCACCTCTCTCCCTTCCATTTGTCATTCACTATTCATTTGAGTGTTTAGCTAATTTCTATGAGTGTTGAGTGACTCCATTGCACAGTGAAGGAGCTCTTGGAGGAGACTAAAGGAGGCTTCATCAGATCAAACCCAGCTTCAGGTAGGCTTCATGAAACTTGTTTGAATGTTTTCCATGTAATTTTTTTTTAATTTTTTGTATTCAATTTACCTTTTTTTTTTTTTCAATTTTTTTTAGGTTGCAAATTTTTTTGGCCCTGTGGCTGAGTTTCTCAACCACACAGCGGCCCTGTGTGACTGAGAAAATCAGCCACAGGGCCTGCAGGTTGAAGAGGCAACCTGTGTGGCTAAGAAACTCAGCCCCCAAAAAAAATGCAAACTAAAAAAAATTCAAAACCAAAAAAATATCAATTAAATTTTAAAATTTAATTTTTTTCTTCCAAATTTTGTCACCCAGCCACCAAAAGGTTCTAGAAAGTTTCATGATCCAGCATGGGCACATGGTCAACGAATCATTGTCAGTAATGACCACCATGTCAAGTGCAATTATTGCAATGCCACAATGCATGCAAGCATAAACAAGCTAAAATACCACCTAGCTGGAATTCCTGGGAATGGTGTGGGATGTTGTCAAAATTGCCCTAATGAAGTCACTACTGAAATGGCAGCTGCTTTGGAAGCCATTAAAGAAGAAAGTTCTAAGAGGGCAAAAAGGAAAAATGAAATTGTTGGGATAGGTAGATCTTCATCTCAGAGTGAAACACAGATACAAAGTCTAGGTATTGGTAACTCCTCTTCAAGTGTTGTGGCAAACAAGAATATAACTTCTTCTTTCTTCAGTCCTCATACAACTCCAGGATCTCAACCAACCTTGGATATTTTTAATGAAAAAAAGAGGAAGGAGGCAGATAAGGCAGTGAGGAGGTTTTGGTACCATAACAGTGTTTCATTCAACTATGCAAAGTCTTATTTTTATTAGCCCATGGTGGATGCCATTGCAAGTGTTGGCCCTGGATACAAAGCCCCATCTTATAATGCACTTAGGGGGAAAGAGCTAGATGAGGAGCTTGAGTGTGTCAAGGAACAACTGGAGAGCATTAAAAGCTCATGGAAATTTACAGGTTGTACAATTATGTCTGATGGGTGGACAAATCAAAGGGGTAGAACAATAATAAATTTTGTTGTAGGTTGCTCTAAAAGAACCATGTTCCTAAAATTCATTGATGCATCTACAAATGTAAAAGCTGCACATTTGGTGTTTACATTGTTGGTTGATGT
Organism: Pinus taeda; assembly: GCA_000404065.3. Classification (NCBI taxonomy): domain Eukaryota; kingdom Viridiplantae; phylum Streptophyta; class Pinopsida; order Pinales; family Pinaceae; genus Pinus; species Pinus taeda. Next base: position 278,988 of record APFE031159932.1, read on the forward strand.
GGTGGAGGAAGTTGGGGTTGCAAATGTTGTCCAAGTAATCATGGACAATTCAGCAAATTATGTGGTAGCTAGAAGGTTGCTTTGTGCCAAATCTCCCACCATTTTTTGGACTCCATGTGCTGCCCATTGCATAGACTTGATACTAGAGGACATTGGGAAGTTGGAGTGGGTGCAAGATTTTGTGCAAGAATGCAAGCAAATTACCAAGTATATTTATAATCATGCTTGGGTGTTGAACCTTATGAGGGAATTCACACAGTGTGAGCTTAGTCGCCTAACTGTCACACAGTTTTCTACAAACTTTCTTTGCCTCCAAAACCTTTTGTATGAGTACCAAGCTTTGAGAAGAATGTTTCGTAGCCAGCAATGGGTATTTTGGAAAGATATCACAAAACCAAAAGCATTTTCTGTGAAAGCATATGTCTTTGGTGATAGTTTGTGGGAAAAAGTCACTAAGATTGCTAGCTGCACTAAGCCCCTTGTAAAAGTATTGAGATTGATGGATGGAGAGAAACCTGCAATGGGATATATTTATGAGGGCATGGACAAGACCAAAGAGGCTATCAAGACTTTCTATAAGGGAAATGAATCTAAATATCTCCCTATATGGAAAATTATTGATTTCGGGTGTGACAAGCAACTACATTCACCATTGCATGCAACAGGAGCATATCTCAATCCAAGCTTATTCTATAATGAGGGGTCTAGAATTCAAAGAGATCCCGAGATGATGAGAGGTGTCATGATATGCATTGAGAAGATGTTCCTGAATCAAGATATTCAAAATAAAATCAACATACAATGAGATACGTACAAGGAAGCATCTGGAACGTTTGGATTCAGCTCAAGCCAACGTCTCAAGGACAACAAAATGCCTCATAAGTGCAAATTGTTAGAACTTGGATTGTAATTTTGCTAGTTCTCTTTTATATGTTTGGCATTGCAAACTAATAATCTTTATTGTTATTTTTTTACAGCTCATTGGTGGATAGATTGTGGCACTAAGGCATCACAATTACAAGAATTCACCGTCAGAGTTCTGAGTCAACCCTGCAGTACTTCTTGTGAGCGCAATTTTCCTATGTTTGAGCACATCCACAGCAAAAATAGAAACAGGTTGGAGCATGAGAGGTTGGAGAAGTTTGTTTTCATCTACTACAACCTTCGAATGCTCACAAAACAAGTGCAACCAAAAGATGCAAATCCAATTTTATTGGATACTATTGATTTAGAGTCTGATTGGGTTGTGGAGGAGGAGTCTCCAGATTTCAGTTGGCTTGATGAAGACACTGAGGATCTCTCTAGTTTGCCATCTCAAATAGAGACTCCAAATACATTTGTCTCATAGTTGCTTTAGCCTTTCGATGTAGCACTAGCTCCACAAGGGCTTATTGTAAGCTAGTCGTCCATGAGTGATGAGACTCAAAATTGTTATGAGACAATCATTTATCATTTATGACATATGTATTTGAATTTTGAACTTGCTGACATTTTTTATTTTAATCATGGAATCATGAGTCCTTTTCTTATTCAGTATCTAGAGGTTTTGCTTACAAAAATCAAATATGTTATGTTACACTTTTATAGATATGAGATGATGTTATGAATTATTGCATATATTGTGGTTTTTATAACTTATAAGGATTGGAGTTGTCATTAGTTTCTTTTTTGTGCTTAAAATTTACCATATTTTAACCTTTTTTTTGTATTTTGACGAGTCTTATACGGATCGTTCCTGAGTCTTATACAAGTCGACGAGTCTTATACGAGTACGAGTCGTGCAACATTGACGTATACCCCCTACAACTTATATAGACAACACTTGTCACATTTTAGATCAAAAAATTATTAAAAATCCTGAGCAGTGGGAAATTTTTAATAATTAACACTGACACTTAGACTTAACCAAATTCTACGAGAATTTAGAGATGATCTAGTATGGTAATATACATCAAATTTATACACTATGACTCACCTACGCCTTTACCATCAAGCACTCCAGCTTTGTGGGATATTTGGGAGAAAAAGAACTAATTATTTAGTGTTGAGAAACACAAATAATTAGCTAAGGAAAAAAAACTCCCTAGAGTGAAAACTCTCTAGCAAAACCCTAAGCTACCTAGATGTGTTACATGACTCAATTTTCATCATACTAGAATCATTTTAAATAACTTCACAGGGCTACAGAATTTGGAATACGTAGTGCTAACAATCTGCTAAATGATGATCAATGAATTCTAACAATCTGAATATTTTGACCATGATGAAATGCTCAAAATGTACTTTGATCATGGAGTAGTTGGCAAATACTCAAATGTACATTTGAGTGGTCAATAGGTTCAAATCCCACATCTTGGGTACTTAGCCCATAAGTGACTTTGTGGTGCCAATTACTCCACAACCCTATGCCCTAGGGTTTGGAGTACCTCCCAAGCTACAAATATCAACACTCCCTCTTACTGAGGGAGGAACTTCCAAGACTAGGAAGTAACTCGTCATCACTATAACTGTTGTCAACACTAGCCCATCTCCTGACGGTCACAACTCTAGCATGCCTTGAAGCATGAACCACGCCCTTCTCAAAAGTGTCACTGCCACTGGAAGCCTCCTGCTTCTTTTTCTCTTGAAATGCTTTCAAGTCATTCCACGATTCCTTCTTGCTAGTTGTAGAAACATCCTTGCTCCCCGCTAACCACATGCTCTTCATGGGCTACACATTCTCCCTTTGAACCTGCAAACCTATCCTAGAACTCAGCTCCCTCTGAAACTCTAGAACCTTGACCCTCTTTTGCTTCTGCTTCTCATGATCTATAGGCTTGCCCATCAACTTGTATAGACCATGCTCTCTAACTCCAATTACCACTCCACCAGAGCTAGAGCCTTTGGACTTGAGCTTCGCTTTCCCATCCTGGAAAATCACGTCAAACTCCTTCTTCTCGATCACTGAGACAAACAATATGTTATATCTGAGCTCTGGTACATACAATACATATTAAACTCGCATTACCTGATCTAACGCCATTATGAATGGCACGACACCTGATCCTTTGATCTCGTTCCGACTCTTGTTACCCACCGTCATGTGCAACTTCTAGTCCCACTCAACTAGAGTCTCAAATACATCCTCTGAACCTGTCATATACTTCTACACACCACTATCCATGTACCATGCAGCCTCGTCGATGGCACCCTCTAAGAAATGAAAGATCAAAAAAAAATCCTCACTCTCCAATCTCCTAGAGAGGTCATCTATCTTGGTAGAAATGACGACACCTGCAACTGCCTTCCCCTTCTTCTTCTTATCATCTCCCTGGTTCTTCTTTGGACACTTGGTTGAATAATGACCATACTCGCCACAATTGAAACATTTCAATTTACTCAAGTCCTTCTTTTGCTTGCCCTTCATCCTTGTTGCAAGAGCCATGACATCATCAGAAGCCTTCCTCTTCGGATGAAGATCCTCGTCTCGCAATTCTTCTTGAATGAAGTCATCCCACATCCTATTCTAGTCTAGTAGCTTCTCTCTAGCAAAGATCCCTTTGATGGCTTTCATTCTAGAGTAAAACCCTTCAAAGCAATCCTCACCATCTTAAAATTTGTAGTACTCACTCTAATGGAGGCAAGCTCATCTCTAACTTGAGACAATCTTGTTAGATACGAATTCACTCCTTCACCCTCTGTCATCTTGGTGGCCTTCAACTTATCCTACAATACCAACTGTCGGTTCTCGTTCTTATTATCAAACAAATCCTGAAGAGCTTTCCACATCTCATGGGCAGTCTTCTTCCCAGACATTTGAGGTATCAAAGGATCCTTTACACCATCTAGGATGATCAACTTCGCCCTCGTATCCATCTCTTTGTACACTTCCATCTCCTTAGGGTCAGTGGGCTTCTTGATCTCTTTCTCGGCAAAGTCCCAGATCCTGTTCATGTTAGAACCAACTTGATCCTTTCCTTCCATGGACTATAGTTGGACAACCCTTCCAACCTGTCCTCATATCAAGACCAACTGACATCTTCGACATTGTTGTTAGTCCTTCTACAACAATGTGGCCAACTCCCTCTTGAGTTGTACTCGTCATGCACACTCTGTTTCATTGGCCCTTCAAAGTAGCTCTAATACCATGTTGTTTTTCCACGACATTAGAGAATCTAGGCTAGCGTCTTAGAATCTCTAACACAACCAACTCAAATGCCACAACAAACTACTTTGCACAACAGAAGAAATACAACAGTAAATCAACTAGTGTACAAAATAGACAACATTTTGTAATTTTTCAACAACCCAACTTCATTATATTATCAATCTATAATACAACTGTCTAGGGCTTTCGTACGAGGGATCATGGCCCTAATACAACCATTGATATAAGAATATAAACTAGTGCTTTGTGTCAACAACTATGACAACCAATCTACCCTGAACAAGATACCAACTGACCTACTAGCTAATGTACTGCACCTCACAACTCCACTTGGTCGTACCCTGAACAAATATTCTAGTCATTTGGTCCCAATCTACAGCAACACCAATCTGCCTCTATCAATGAGTCTTGCTCCTTTAGGTCACTCAACTCGGCTCCAATCTGCCCTCTAGCTGATCATTAGTCCATCAATGAATCAACACATAGGGTCTTCTTGTGAGTTGTTCACAGTTCCATTTGTGAACATCTCCTAGACTACCCACTGCTGCTCCTCAACTCTTAGGGACTTCTTCCCTCTATTACCTTCCTCTACTGCTCCAATGAAGACAAACGTAAGGCATGGAGGGCTGCCCTCTATCACTGGAATATGTCCTTCTCCTCCGCAAACTTGGCTCAATGACTGGTCCACTTGGCTACCTTCTTTGTCCTTCAAAGAGTCAACCCTTGACCTCCAAACTTCTGCCACTTCTAGCAGACCTAATGTCCTTCTCAGATCCGCACTTAGGACACCTACTTGTGCTCAAAACCCACAAGATTCCCAAACAATATTGGCCTAAACTAGGACCACATCCACTAGAAAACAAATCAACTTGAAGACATCAAACAACATGCCTTTTATACTTTTCTGGGTCTATGCAACTATTGTAGGTTCTCAGCCTGTTAGGGCATCTATCAGTCCACTCCAGCCCTATCTTCCTGCTCCCAAAAGCCCTCCTCAAGCTACGGCCCTCCTCTACCTACAAGCTCCTCTCATGCATTGGCTTCTAGGGATGATTCTAGCCCACTATTAGGCCTTTTGCCCCTCTTCAAACTTGACGTTCAGAGCTCGGCCCTCTTCCCAAAATCACAGAAGCATGTGGCCTGATTATAGAGGTTTGTCCACACAAAACTACCCAAAATATCTTTCCTTGTCTCGATCAGCACTCCTACCGAACTCAACTCCTAGTTGTCACAGAAATCACCCCAAAACAAGTGCCTTTTCCTCCTTCGTTGAGCTCCAACGATATGCGGCCACTTCAAATATGTCTTATGATTCATTGCACTTGGATGGTGCTAATAAGCCTCCACGTCTCTCCTTTTTATATGTCTCTATGGATGTAATGAACAACCCTTGAAAGGGTACCTCTAGGTCTAGGCCAACTTGATACTTTTTCCACAAACCCATTCTTTAACACATAAAAATGCATATCTCAACTTATACAAGGGCTTTCTTAGTGCTTAAAGCAACCCCTTGCTCCTCTAAGGGTTCTCTATCATCTCCAAGTGCCAAGTCATCAAATTTGTCCTTGGTTTCACACACACAAGCTTGGGTGAAAAACCCACATCTTGGGTACTTAGCCCATGAGTAACTTTTTGGTGCCAAATCCTCCACAACCATGTACGCTAGAGTTTGGAGTACCCTCCCAAACTACAAATCTCAATATAATCAAGCTAGTGCTGAGCCGCTTCAAGTGAATAGGTCGTACCAGACAGATTTGTTCGATGCCAATTTCCATGTTTTCCAAAACAGGTTATAACAAAAAATGAATGAGGAATGATATCTAACTAGGGTGGAATCTTTCACCACCAAAAAATAGTAGAGGAAAAGGGGTCTTAGAACTCTCAGAGCCACAACTCAAGAAGCAGATATATTTTGATCCAAATTGATGATGCCAAATTGTTTCCAACTCTCCTCTATTTATAGATTCCCTCATGGGGATTCTAAATGTGATGGGTTGCAATGCAACGTCCAATTTATGCTTTTTTAACCCAGCCAATTGTTGATTTGGAGTAGCATCGGATGTGTTCTAGCCATGAAACTTGGTGGAAAGGCTAAGGCACATGTGATCTCCAATACCAAGAAAAGGTTTGGGCAGATTCTAAACAGTTTGAGAGATATTAAAATAATTAATATTTTTAATGTAATCCCTAAGTCTAAACTTAGGGAAAATAAAATATTAATGTGAATTAATATGAAACTGTGTTAGAATGGTCCAAAAGTCATGGATCAAACCAGATCTAATCTTAGTTGTTGATTAGAGACTTAGTCTCGGCCGTTGATTTGTCAACAAGAAAAGTATAAGAGGAGGATTGAGGGTCACTTAGAGAACACACTAAGGGAGACCAGTCAGTTCAATTTCTGGAGCGGGGTTAGCTGAGAAATTGAACCAGTGGTCTGGTGAGCAGTCAAGAGGTAGCAAGTATGGAACAGAGAGACGCGAGATTAGTGCAGAGGCGGAAAAGACAGACGGAAGGCCAGAGGGAGCCACGCAAAAGCAGCAAAGACTGCGCAAAGCCAGCAGGGCCTACATCATCCACGCAGAGGCTGCAAGAGTGACGCAGAGGGCCAGAGAGGTTGCGCAGAGTCTCAACAGGCTGGCGCAAAGGGTTTCAGGCCACGCAAAGGTCAGCAAGGCTAACGCTAAGTTCAAAAGAAGCGCTGAAGAATTTGTCTATCTGTGGGTAAGCCAGTTTGGCAGCCTGTTGTACTAGAAAATTGCTGAATAATAAAATCCTCCCTTGCTGCACCAATTTTCCCACATTGGGTTTTTTCGGGGACATTAGTCCAAAAATATCTGCGTCAATGTGTTGATTCTTGTGCATATGTTTGTTTTTGTATTACGATGCGATATCTACAACAATATTTATTTTAATGTTTATTGAAGTGATTTCATGAATAACTTATGGTGGAATAAGTAGGAAAAGTAAATCAGTTACTACAGTGATAGAATTTTCACATGGTACCAAAGCAAGTAATCAAAGACAGAAAGGAAAAATCAGTTATGGGTCAAACCACGATGCAGAGGCATCCACCTCAAGGGACTCACGCAAATTTTCAAAAGATTGCACAAGAGAAAGAGATTTCGATTTCTCTATGTTGGCTTCCAGGCTACAAGAAGAAGTGGCATGCATGACTAGTGCTGCATCATCAGAAGTATGGTATATAGACAGTGGAGCCTCATGGCATATGACGGGAATCAGGGAGTGTTTCTCAGAATATCGAGAAGAGAAGATGGACTTTCAGATCACCATGGGGAACAAGGCAAAGTGTACTCCAGTAGGGAAGGGTACCATAGTTTTTCAGATAGAATCGAGAGAGCGGTTTCGTGCCACAAATGTGTTGCATGTACTAGGATTGGGGATGAATGTGTTGCATGTACTAGGATTGGGGATGAACTTACTTTCCGTGTCACAACTACAAGGTAAGGGCTATGACGTCTACTTCATCAAGGAAAAGGTATACGTCAAACACCCAAGCTGGAAAAAGAAAATGCAGATTGGGATCAAAAGTAATTGGTTGTATAAATTACAACTAGAATCACCAATGGCACTAATAGGCAATCATGGCGACAAGGACTTGAACTATGGCGTAGAAGGATGGGTCACTTGCACCATGGAGCTCTGAGAATTCGCAGGAGCACTGTAACAGGAGTTCCAGATCTAAGTACGGAACGAGATTATGTATGCAGGGGATGCGCTCTAGGAAAGTATTACAAGGCAACATTTCCTAGGAGCAAACACAGGGCCAAGAGTGGACTAGGATTTATACACTCAGATATCTGCAGACCTATGTCCATCAAAGCTCTCAGTAGTGCTGAGTATTTCCTTACCTTCATTGATGACCACTCGAGGAAAACTTGGATTTATTTTTTGGAAACCAAGGATGAGATTTTATGTCGATTCAAGGAGTTCAAGGCTCTGGTGGAGAATCTGACTGAGAAGAAAATAAATATTTTGCGCTCAGATAATGGTGGAGAGTATGTCGATAAGGACTTCACTAATTATTACGCTAAGGAGGGGATCAGAAGAGAGTGGACAACTCCCTACAATCCGGAGCAAAATGGGGTAGCAGAAAGAAAGAACAGGATTATTGTAGAAGCAGCTAGGGCCATGTTGTACGATCAGGATATGCCAAAACTCCTGTGGGTAGAAGCATGCAACACAGTTGTCTATGTTCAAAACAGGACTCTTCATCGGGCATTGGGCAAGATTACTCCAGAGAAAGTCTTCACTAGGAAGACGCCTGAAGTCAGTCATTTCAGAATATTTGGGAGTTTGGCATATTGCCGCATATCCAAAGAAAAGAGAAAGAAGCTGGATCAGATTGCGGAAAAGGGATATCTGGTGGGATATAGCGAGAACGCTAAGGCATACAGAATCCATCTTCCAGGGCGCAGGAAGGTAGTAGTACGGCGAGATTGCCTATATGGCTGCAATCTCAAGAAAACAATGTCTCCTACCTCAAAGTTGTGTTTTGTTCGGTGTTAATCTACATACATCTTTTGTTGGTTTTGGGCGGCCTGCATGTTTTCTTTGAGTATCATGAACATGTCTTGACTTTCTTGTATCCAATCTTGAGCTAATGGGGCCCTACTACCTCTAAAAGCCAAGTCGATAAAATAAGGGGCGTAATAGCCATATAACACTCTAAAAGGTGTCATCCCAATAGACAAATAATAAGTGGTGTTGTAACAATGTAACCCAAGGTACAACCATTTGATCCATGCTTTTTGCTAACCAGTTATAGAGCTACATAAGTATCCTTCAATCCACTTATTCATGATCTCTGTCTGGCCATCTGTTTACAAGTGGTAGCTAGTGCTAGGGGTCAATTATGTTCCCACTAGCCTGAAGAGTTCCAACCAAAATGCACCCATAAATCTACTATCTCCATCACTAACAGTATTTTTAGGTAGTCCATGGAATATGAAGACTTCTTTGAAGAATAGTTATGCTACCGGTTTGGTCGAATAATCAGTTGGAATTGCAAAGAAATGTGCAAATTTCGTCAACTTGTCAACCACTATGTAGATGCAATCTTTGCATTGTGCTTTGGGTAGCCCTGTAATGAAGTCCATTGAGATGCTCTCCCATTTTTGCTTCAAAATTAATAAGGGTTGGAGTAAACCTGTGAGATGTGTGTGTTCGACCTTATTTTGTTGACATGTTACGCATTGCTTGACGTATTTTAATACGTCATCTTTGAGACCTTTCCATAAAAATCGCGCCCTAATTTGTCGGTAAATTTTGAAGAACCCCTAGTGTCTTGCTAATGGTATGACATGAGTAGCCTTCAAGATATTCTCATTGAGTGTAGATTCAAGGACCAAATATATCTAGTCTTTATAGAAAATAATGTCATTGATTATCTTGTGCCTGTAATCTTAGACGAGTCTGTCCGTTAGTGCACAAGAAAACTTGCTTTTGGAATACTCCACCAAGAGCTAAGCCTTTCAATCTTTTATGCTCTCCACAAGGGAACATGTTTCTGGTTTCCTAGAAAGTGCATCAGCCACAACATTCTTTTTACCCTTTACGTATTCAATTTCAAAATCATAAGCTTGGACCTTCCTTACCCACTTATGTTATCTTTCATCTAGGTCTTTTTGCTCCAAGAAGTGGCATAAGTTGTTGTGGTATGCCTTGAATACGAACTTGTGTCCTACCAAGTATTGCCTGAACTTCGCCAGAGCGTGAATAATAGGAGCATCTCTTTGTCGTATATGGGGTAAATTCTCTTTGGATACTGGAGTTTCCGGCTTTCGAATGCAATCGCATGCTCCTTTTGCATCAATACAGCTCCTATTCCTTCTCCCAACACATCACGCTCTAATACAAAAGGTTGATTGAAGTTGGGTAGTGCCAATATTGGAGAAGAGCTCATTACCTCCTTGAGCTTAAAGAACGCCTTGTTTGATTCTTCCGTCCACCTGAATGCTCCTTTCTTTGTCAAGTCTATCAGAGGTGTGCCTAATTGCGAGAATCCTTTAACGAATCATCTGCAGTAGCTACAAATTCCAAAGAATCCTCGTAACTTTGTCGGGTTCTTGGGTGTAGGCAAATCCAATATTGCCTAAATCTTCTCCTATTGTACCTGCACTCCTTGCACACTAATAATATGTCCCACATAAAGAATTTTCATCATCCTGAATTCACACTTTGATGCCTTGGCATAAAGTGAATGTTCCTTCATTATGCCCAAAATTTCGTCCAAGTTTTCGAAGTGCCCTTCCCATGTCTTGTTGTATATGATGAGGTTGTTGAAAAATACCAATAATAATTTCCTTAACTATTTGTTGAAGATGTTGTTCATACAATACTGGAATGTGGTGGGAGCATTGGTTAGCCCAAATGGCATGACCAAAAATTCAAAGCATCCATAATGACATTGAAAAGTTGCTTTTGGCACATCTTGCCCTCAAACCCAATTTTGATGATATCCTAATCGTAGGTCAATCTTTGAAAACTTTACAACTCCATGTAATTCATCTAATAGTTCATCGATCCTAGGAATGGGGTACATATTATTGATTGTCTTTTTGTTGAATGCTCAGTTAGTCAACACGCATCCTCCACATGCCATCCTTCTTTTTCACCAAAACTACCAACGAAGTAAATGGACTAGAGGTGAGTCTGATGCCCATAGTTAGCAATTCCCGCATTGCCTTTTCTCTCTCGTCCTTGAATTTATTTGGGTGTCGATATGGTGTGGAGATTGTTTCCCACCAAAAGTGGGCACCCCTAGAAAATATTTTCTCTTATTCATCTTCTTCCAGTCAACAGCCAAAATCCCTTAACATCCACCTTGTAGCCGATGCGATGTGCCCCGCCACTTGCATCAACCATCAACCATATGTTTCCTCGTCCATTTGTCAAGAATGTTAGGATATTCCGACACATAGGAAATAGTTAAGTATAACTTGGTCTAGTGTAGAGTTAGGTAAAGTGTGTTTCTTTACTATGTACTTTTGTAACTTACAATCCGACGGTCA
>APFE031159932.1:290757-307486 GCA_000404065.3 Pinus taeda
TAAAAGTTCTCTCCTAGACTCCTTCTGAATCTCGATTTCCCTGCTGGAAATCTTCCCACCAACTGTCGATCCGCTCCTCTCCGATCCTCTTTGCAACTGTAACTCGAATCTGGATTTCTTGGCTAGAAATCCATCAAGGCAGCGACTCCCTCTACCTTGGTTCTATCCCGTTAGGTACTGTTCTGCTTCGACAACAACAACACCCCACCAACTTCCCAATCCATTATCTGCCCACAATTCCCTATGCCCCGACAACTAAAGAAAATGAGCCTTTCAACTCTGCGCAATCCCGACAATGGTTGAATCACTCCTCTGGCCAACTGCGTCAAGCCTGCTTGACTGAGTAGGATGACATGGCTCTTCGTGAGCCTCTTCTGCCTCTGCGCTGGCCCTCTCTCTAGCTCGAAATGATGACGCAGGCCCTCTGCGTCACTCCTCTGCTGCCTTCTGCTTAGGAACAACTCTGCCTCTCGGGACAGATGTTTCTGCTGCAAATTTTCTTATTTCTGCTGGTGCCTTTAGTTCTCCTGTGATCTACAACACTCTGATACCATGTTGATATTTCTAAATCTAACACATCAAAAATTCCTACTGCATTATCTGGTTTATTTCACCTACTTTTTTATTCCTTAAGAAGTTATTTATCCATATAAATACTGAAAATAAACACAAATGCAATCTCAACTCATATACAGATCATTATCTGAAATAATAGACAAACACACAAGGGACACCGTTATTTTTGGATAGTCGTCCCCGGAAAAACCCAATGCAGGAAAATCGGTGCAGCAGTTCTGAGGGTTTTATTATTATGCAGATTTCTTGAGTACAACTAGGGTGCCAAACTGGCTAACCCAATAGAGATTTCTACATGACAGTAATACCTCTTCTCAAAAGCAGATATTCAGCTTCTCAGCACTAGTCTGCCCCACGAAAATCCTTCTAGCGCTTCTCCAAGGCTCTGTGTCAACCCTGCTAGCCTCGGCGTAGCTCTGGAACCCCCTGCATCAGCCTTCTCCCTCTCTGCATCATCTCTCTGGCCTTCTGCGTCACCCACGCAGGCCCCTCAACCTCTGCGCAGTCTCTAGCTGCCTCTGCGTAGCCTCCTCAGTCACTGCGTTGGCCCTCTAGCACTATCTCTGCCTCCCTGCTATGTACTCACTGCCCCTCGCTACAACTCAGATCACTTGTTCAAATTTTCTCAGCAAACCCCGCTCAAGAAAATTGAACTGACTGATCAATCTTGGTGTGTCTCCAACTGACCCTCAAGCCTCCTCTTATATTTTTCCTGTTGATTCTTCAACGGCCGAGATTAAGTCCCTAATCAACGGCTAAGATTAGATTTGGCTTGATCCATGTCATTTAGAACATTCACAGCCAGTTTTATATTAATACCCATAAACATTTTACTTTTCCTAAGTTTAGACTTAGGAACCCCATTAAAAATATTAATTATTTTAATATCTCTTTAACTGGGTGGAATTTCCCCAAACCATTTCTGGGTCTTGGAGATCTCATGCGCTTTAGCCTCCACCAATTTTCATGGCTAGAGCACATCTGATGCTACCACAAATCAACAGAGAAGTCAGTGAACAAGTCTCCTCTGAATTTATGAGAAGGAACTCTCAAAAGTTTTTCTCATCTCTCTGAAGCAAGAAAGGAGACAGAAAAGAAATACATGAAGTGATAGAAGAGGCACTCTTCATGAGATCTCAATTACGAGGTCTGGGAAAGGTGATGAAAGAATAATCATCATTGATATTAAGATTAAGCAAGGTAACAAATGTCCATGGACAAGGAGGTTACCTCGATCAACAGTTTGTGGTCTCTATATCAGATAGAGAAAGACAAGTTGATAAGATAGATAAGATAAGATAAGATAATTTTATTAATGTCCAACGAATGACCACAAAAGTAGGTCAAAGGGACTGTCGGTTACAAAAAAGGGGTCGTGCCCAGTAGGAGAACCAAATGGTTTCCTCATAAATACAGATACTGAAAAGAAAAAGATAGGAAATAAAAACGAGGCGGGTGGGAAAGAGCGTATGGAGCTCCGATCCCAGCCTCGCCGCCTGATCTCTAGACTGTGTCGCAGGATCACTGGTGAAGAAGACCCTGGGGACGCGAATGTGGGAGTCCGATTCTCCTAACATCCGAGGTCGAGAGAGGAGAACTGTGGGTAGTTCAGTAAGGTTTGCTGGCTTGACGCAGTGGGCACTGGTTGCCTCCCATTGTGCTGTCTCCGTGATCTGATGATCCTGGGCTGCCTATCGGGAAGATGCCTGGTGCGGTTCTTGTGCTGGGTCCTCGTAGGCAAGGGGCTTCTCCTCTTAACACGAGGGTTTGCCGATATGTGTGAGCCAGCTTGATCGGTATTCTCATTGGTTGATCTCTTAACTCCTCGGGCTGAGGGAAGTATACTGAAGAAAGAGGTGATCTGACGAGTATTGTTGGGTCGGACGGGAGGCTGGAGGGTATGCTCCCGATGCTTGAGAGTCTCCTAGATATAAAGTGCGACGCATCTCTGGTCCGTGTAGTTGAAGAAGCTGGAAAGGGTATTCGGTCCTCTGAATAGACAGTGAAAGCGACCTCTGATCTCATAATATATCGGACACCCGAAGATGAAGTGCCATTCATTTTCAACCTCCTGTGTATGGCATAGCCGGCAAATCCTATCTGCTCTCTCTATCTGGTGATCTGTCTCTACCCGAAGCCTGTGTGATCCAACTCTGAACTGTCCGAGGGGGATCCGGAGAGCATGCATCCAATGCCGAAGCGTGTACTGGGGGCGAACTATAAGCCCGTTTCTGATACTCAAGAAGTGTTCTGCATAGAAAGCCATTTTCGGACGTAGCCCCCCCGGGGGGTCAATCCATGTGACCTGGATAAACTGTCTGTAGATGTCTTCCTTGATGATCTTATTAAGTTCCTGCTTGGGGGGGAGTCTTCTGGGGGCGTTCAAGGAGTACTGAAAGGGGGGGAGGTGGTCAATGTGGAGTCCCACTGCCTTGAGGAACTTTGAGACCCCTGTATACCAACATTTGGTTTTTCCTGGTTGTGTGCGGTCGATGTCCTCAGAAGAGCAGTAAGCTAGATAGGGGTACCTGTCGCGCCCTTTCAAGGTGTCTGCAAAACTCCGAACTCTGTGGAGAAAGGAGACCAGTCTGAAGGCTGTCTCAAGGCGGAAAGGTTGTGCACCAAATTCGGCCAGAATGATTTGTTGTGGGATAGTACACTTACAACGGATAATGCGTCGGAGGAGAAGGGTTTGGACTCTCTCAACTGCTGCCCAGTCTGACTCAAGCAATGAAGGACCCCAAATTTCCGACCCGTATAAAACTGTGGGTCTGATCAAGGTGTCCATAAGGCTCAACTTTGACGAGATGTCCTGGAAGTGATGGCGGAAACATTGTCTCTCCAAAATGGCTAGAGAGCCATACCCCTTATTGATCCGAGGTGGCAGAACTGGCCGCATACTGAAACGGGGGCCTGAAAACTGTACTCCCAAATACGTGTAGCTATTGGTAATCTCCACTGTTTTTCCTTTGAAGAGGAACTGGAGATCCTGAGACTTCTTCGTCCCATTGAAGACTATAACTTTTGTCTTACTCAGGTTCACTATCAATTTCCGGAGATCACAGAATAGTGTTAATGCATCCAGCTGTCTCTGGAGCCCTTCTGGTGATGAAGATAAGAGTGCAATGTCATCTGCAAAAAGTAAGATATAGATCAAAACCTGATGAAGATAGCAACCGTCAGAATCCTGTATGTGTTCCCGTAGAAAGGCTTCAAGCTCATCAATATATATCCCAAAAAGGGTGGGGGATAGTGGGCACCCCTGTTTGACTCCAATCGTGCTCCGGATGAACTCAGATAGCCCCCCTACAGTGCGAAGACGACCCCGGACGGACTCGTAAAGACGCATAACAGCCGTCAGTTGGGAGTGTGAGGTACTAATGTCTTTGAGTCGCTGAAGAAGATCCTCTCTCGGGACTGAATCAAAGGCCTTCCGGAAGTCCACAAAGCAGCAATACACCTTCGAGGACCGGTGGCGTGCTTCCTCGATCACAGCACGGAGTGTAAAGATGTGGTCAATGGTCTGGTGATCTGGTCTGAAACCAGCTTGGCCCCTGGCCCTGAGATCTCTTTCTTCGAAATCCTCGGAAAGCTTTTTATGAAGGATAGTCATAGAGTTTAGAGAATGTATGACCCACCATAATTGTCCTGTAGTTGTTGGGGTCCGAGGTATTCCCTGACTTATGGATGGGGTATATAATATGATGGGACCATATGGGGGGGAACCCATCTCGGACTACATGGTTGAAGAGATCTGCCAGGTATCCAACTAAGGGACGTAGGCCATGTTTGAAAAATTCAGCTTGGAATCCTTCTTCATCCGCTGCTTTGCTGCTATTCATCGCCCAGATGGCTTCTCTGACATCTTTCTCGGTGAATAGGTGGCAGGATATGGGAGGAGATGTGACCTGTATCTGGGACTGCCCGGGAATGTCATAAAGGCGAGAGGTGTGAGAGAACATGGAGACTGGGTCGAGATCAGCGGGGGGAGGAGAACGCCGGGGGAGGATCTTGCCCCAGAATTGCTTAGGGGAATGGGTAAGGAGGGCGGAAAGATCCCTTCTTTGTTGGGAGATGAACTGTCGTTTTTTGTGGCGGAGAAGGCGACGGTAGTTCTTTTGGATGGTAGGATAAGAGGGAAGGGACTGACGGAAGGCATGGCGGAGATCCTTGTGGAGGAGTTTGCATTCTGTATCGTACCATTTGTTCATAGGGGAAGTTCTTGTCTTGTAGGAGGTCGAGGAGGTTCGAGAGGAGTGGGGAAAGGATTGAAGCGCCGACTCCCAGATTGCTGAGGAGAGACAGTGGTATTTATCCGAGACAGTCTCGAGACGGGAGAAATCATTTGTGTTGGGGAGGATTTGCCGGAGTGAAGAGGAGAAGATGTCGGGGTCACCCTTCTCAAAACAGAAAATGGTTCTTCCGGGGGATCGAGGTGGGGGGTGGATTGGTCGGGGGGGATCAGACTGAAGGGAAAGTGAAAGTAGTGCGTGGTCGGCCAGGGGGATGGGAGATACAGAAAGATTCCGGATAAAAGGGAGCAGTGAACGGCTGGTTAAAGCGTAGTCCACCACACTAGCCCCACCTCCATGAGGCCTACACGTGAAGAAGCGGGATTCCGGGAAGCGCGAGAGGCCGTTCAAGATTATCAGGTCATGTGATTCGCCCAACTGCAAAAGATGTCTACCATAAGCTGTGATGGGGCCCAGGGCGTCCTCTGAGATTCTCTGCAAACCTGTTGAATCCAGGTCCACACCCCTAGTACAGAACACATCCTCTGAGCGGTCATGGAGTGGGACCTGATGTTCCTTGGTACGGGCGTTGAAGTCTCCCATGATGATGATTTCTCCTTCAACTGAGAATTTAGTGATGTCTGGGTATATGCTGGTGAAGGGGTCCCTTTCAACATCGTCGTGGATGGCAAATGAAGATGTGGTGGGGGGGAAGTAACAAACTGCAATAAAGATATCCATCAGGGGTGGTTTTCCAGTTCTGATTCGGATCCACATGTACCTGGCGTACTCATCTGTATTTACCACTGTGACTCTATCTCTGAGCTCGTTTTTGACTAGGCACGCTACTCCTCCTGACCCTCTGACCCCTCCTGAGCTCCTTGTTTCCTGTCTACATACTGAATGCCATTGGTACCCTGTTACATCTGGGAGGGGTCGAACTGGGCTCTCATGGGTCTCTGTTACTAGTAGGATATCTGCTAAATCAAGGGCGTCATAGAGTAGCCCAGGTGAAGACCAAAAAGACCCATTTCCGTTCCAGCAGTGAATTGAAATCCCTGGTGTTCGACTCCCCCCCAGGCGGGCCCGTCATTTGGAACTGCCTGCTCGAGGTGTCCATCCTGGGGGAAAGGAGTCTTGAATGATAGCTCTAAGATTCCTTATAACTGCCCATTTGCCTGCTTGTCTTGCTGCCATCACTTGTTCCCTAACTTGTTTAAGTTCAGCTACCTGTGCCCGAGTGAGATCCTCGTCTAGGAATATCTTGTGTGGAAGATTAAAAAGCTTCCGCTTAGCTCGAAGAGCATGTAGATGATCTGTGGTATTATGAAAACGGATAAATAAGGTGGAGTCCTGTCCTAGCCAGGCTCTGTCTAGGCTGATACTAGATATGTCGAGGGTGTCTCTCAAGAAACCTGTGGCCACCACCATCGGATCTGCTGAAGGTAAAGGAAGAGGGAGACCTCTCACTTTGAGGTTTAGCTCTCTCGCTCTACGTGATCGTTCTTCCACAAGTTTGGCATGCACAACTTCCTCCACTGCCGTGATAGGGGAGGGTTTATCTTTCCCCTGGACCACCTGCGCCCATGTGCTGATATGTGTTTCTGTTTCCTGTCTGAGGGATGCCTGTTGGGATATAATCTCCTCCTGCTTGTTCCTGATCTCCTGGATTTCTGCATGTAAAATTGTCTCTGTGGGGTCTTCTTGCACTGTTTTACGAAGTGATGAGTTTTCCCCTTCCACGCAGGAAATTCTGTCATTTAGGATGTTTACCTCGGCCCGAAGCTTGTCATTCTCGGTTTCGAGGGAGTCTACCCGACGCAATAATTGTTTGATTTGAGATGTCCAGAAGGCGAAGTCAGACTCCATGGCAATGTCTCTGGGGCTATAAGTCTCGTCCGGCTGATTGATGCACTGGTGGAGGTAACGGGAAGGTCCTCTGTTATTGAAACTGAGGGTTTCTTCAGATTCTGTGGGCGGGGAACCCATAATTACCTGATCATTTTACCACTGTTTGAGCGCAAGGGGATATACGCTAAGATTTAACGGGAGGGGCCGCAGAGCAGAGGTGATGATAGCGGAATAGGGCAGCGGAACAGATGGACGCGGGACAAATCAGATCAGGGGACAGTGGAAGGGAGATTGGCTGGGCAGCGGAAGAGTGGAGACGAAAGAGCCACGAGCAGGGGCTGTCGTGAAGTAGCCGCCACCGAGAACAGAAAGCTGCCGTAGCCGCCACCGAGAGGAGAAAATTCGCCGGAAATCTGGACGCCACTGCAGAGGTGTGACGATGCGAAGGGAAAACCGCCGCCGGAGAGCTGTCGTTGAAACAGAACGCCGCCGATCAGAAACAGAACGTCATCGATCAGAGAACGCCGTCGTGTAGCCGCCGAGTATCGGGACGCCGCCGGAGAGCTGTCGATGAAGCGCCGCCAAACAGAGAGCCGTCGTGCAGCCGCCGTTGGATTCGGGATCACCACGCAGGGTATTGGGACGTCGCACAGCCCAGATCGGGATGCAGGGAGAAGAAACGGGAGCAGAAGGGAGCCACGAACGGAGGGAGACGCTGCCAGCAGAACAGGCGCCGTCGGGAAATCACGGGAGCACGCCGCCGCGTAGAGCAGACGGGGGCTCGGGGTGGAATGGGAGCCACGGACAGGGAGACGCCGCCGGGAAAGCACGAGAGCACGCCGCCGCGCAGACAGCCGACGAGGGCTCGGGGGCCGACGGGGTGCAGACGCGGGCTCGGGGTGCAGACGCGGGCTCGGGAGCCGACGGGGGCCGACGGGTGCAGACGCGGGCTCGGGGAGATAAGACTCAAATAAGTGCAGATAAGTAAAGAAAAATAGACAAGACAGAATAGTACTATGGAAGAAGAGTTCATATCATCGGAAGGGTGGAAGAAGCTAAAGAAAGGGATCAAGGAAAGAGGGAATAGTAGATCTCCATTATGAGTCAGATGGTGTCCCTCTCAAAAGGATCCTATCAAAAGTCTTTACAGATATGATCATGGTAAGAAGATGCATCGTCACATCATGGAAACAAGAGATCATATGAGAATCAAGAAGAACATAGCTCTTGAGAATCTCATTGAATATCAAAGGTAAGGAAGAAGTCATCCATGTCAAAGGGAACATTTGCCAGATGAGAATATACTAGATCCTAAAGATAGAAATCTCAGAGGGCACCTTCTAGTCTGGGAAGGCAGAAAATGCTTCATCAAGGTTTCCAACTTATGGCAATCATGAGATGAGGACTAATTACATGATAAAGCAGATCAAGGGATTGAAGATCTGTTCAATCAAGAAAGTTGTTGAAAGTAGCCTGAAGGGAAAATGAGGTATGTATGCTTGTATTTGTATTTGATATCGTAATGTCATGATATATGGTTGCAAGTAAGATGGATCGAGCATGATCAAAAGGGAAAGGATCTCCTCCTCTGAAAGGATGCAGAAAGACATAAGTCAAACTAGATGAAATCAACATAATATGTCCTCATATGAAGTATGAGGTAGTTGACTACAATTGAAGAACTCTGAGAGCCCCTGGGAATGAAAGACATGACGATGAAA
The DNA here is from genome assembly GCA_000404065.3 of Pinus taeda. Lineage (NCBI taxonomy): Eukaryota > Viridiplantae > Streptophyta > Pinopsida > Pinales > Pinaceae > Pinus > Pinus taeda. Next base: position 299,138 of record APFE031159932.1, read on the forward strand.
GAGATCGTGAAACATGCAACCATGTTGAAGGCATCAACATCCAGAGGATCAGAGAGACTTGACCAGGAAATCTCCCAGAATGATGTGAAGACTCTGATGAAAGTCTGAAAAGATGAAGACCCTTGACAACAAATATTATTGGGAGATGAGTCAACATGTATGCAGGATGTTGATACCTACAAGAAGATGTCACTGGAAAAAGGCCATCACCAAAAGGTAATATGTGATTTGTTTTTTTGATGTCTGGCCTCTTGGAAAATTCTAGGTATGTGTGCAGGGCCAAGGTAAGGAGAGTTGTGAAGGATGCCACAACTATGTACCTTATAAATCACCGTTGAAGAAAAGGTAAAGATAGATGGCCTTATGAAGGAAGCCCCAGATGTAAAGCCAAGGAGGATACTTTAAGGGAAAGAAGGACTGACATGACGGAAGAAAGTGATGGATGGTTGAACTCTACACGTGAAGAAATTGATGACATCGAAGTCTTGGATCGTTAGTCAACTAGAAGACCCTATAAAGCAATGATGATAGAGTCCCTGGGTAAGAGGGAGCTCTGAGAGGTTCCTATAAGTAAAAGGAACTCGAGCAACTTTCTGAGTAAATAGAAACTTGGAACTCGTTCCTGGTTGAGAGGGAGAGTTAGACACAATATTCTTGTCTTCAATTCGGAAGAAAGAATGGAGGATTGTGTCATCATCTGGCATCCGACGCTCTTTGAGTATGTGGTAGGGCATCCAAGACAAGAGTGGGCAAGAGGACCGATATTCTTGAGGGTTGGGAACCCAAAATGAGAATAGTCCTAGTAGGGCATACTCGGAAGACACCCGGGTGGGTATGACCCTAAGAGAGACAATGATGATGTGTGTCTATCAGTTATTGGTCTCGCCAACATTGTGCTCTGATCTAATTTAGAGATGAAGCTGTTAGTCAAGGCCTTGCTAAATGGAAACAATGTTGGTTGAAATGATGCTATAACAGATGGATTGCAAATCCGATTCTTCTTATGAGAAATTCTTTAGATTGAGAATGACCAAGTACCATTATGAATACCTCCCTAGTTAAGAGAGAGTGTTGAAGAAAATGTAACTAGGTTCAGTCTTCATAATGACATGATCTTTGTAAGTGATGTAATAAATTCTTATTGTAAATCTTGCCTCATGGGCTTCATGAGCAAAAAGTGTAATTAGGTCAAAGACCTCTTCTTGATGTCTGTAAGTTTTTTATTTAATTATCAAAGAGTCAAGTCATGTATTGAAGAGCTCTTTAAGAGCCTATGTGCAATGTATTCTAGCCTACAAGATGTGTAGCAGCCCTCCAAAGACCAAGCGTAATCCTCCAAGAAATCTGCAAGCGAAATCAATGAAGAGATCTTAATGTCGGCTCCAAAATAAATTAAATGCATAACTTAAAGTCACGTCGGCTTGAGCAAAAGGTCACGTCGGTTCATGGTGTCGGCTTATTATATGTGCGCTAACTACTATAAATACCCACGAAGGGTCAGCGCAAAACACACCAAGAAAATTTCAGATGCCTCTGAAATTCCGCATATAGGAACAGAGCTGCAGTAGGGTTTGACTGCACCTCGTTTGGGGTTTAGGTGCAGTCATGATCTTGGATGTATGGAGCAGAAACATCTTCGGATGAGGACGCAGCAGGGAGTTGAAGTCTGGGCTCAATACATTCTTGGCATAGACCTAATCTTCATGTTGACAACCTCGGCATCAAAGATAGACTGACCTCGCATGACAAGGAGCAGTATTGGCAGACTTCGCATTGACTTAAGATCCGGGCTAATCCTCTCTCAGCATACCTGTGATCTGAAGGTGATGTCCTCAGATGAATAGAGCAGAGAAGGCTGATGATGATCTTGGCATATTTATCGGCAGCATGTGTAGATCTCGGATGGATGATCTTGGCATACCTGTAGGTGCTGTCATGTTTCAATATAAAGGGATGGAGCAGAAAGGTCTTAAGTCCTGTAACAATAATCTCGGCATATACTTATCTTTGCTTCCATTACCTCGCATACCATAAGGGCAGTTACAGTGTTGATGAGATCAAAGACGTAGACCTAATCAGAGTCACAATCCCACTGTCTCTGCATAAGGAAAAGGAGCAGTACTAGAATTTTGGCATGCTGACAATGAAGGAAATCCAAAATGATATCTCTGTAGTAGTTTTGGTATCATAACAATGATGAGGGTTTCCAGATGTGTCAAGTGGTGCAAAACAAGGAAGCAGTAATGACAGTAATTGTTATGATAATAAAGGAAATTATGTTGACAACAATGATAAGTGACAAAGATCATGATCTTGCTCTTGAAAGATAATGATCTCAATGAAGAAGCTGAGATCACCTCCGTGGCAATCCCAAGAAACAATCATGGTGCAGCAATGATGTCAACAGTAATGAAGATCTCAGTGAGGCAGAGGTGCAGCAATGATGTCAACAGTAATGAAGATCTCAGTGAGGCAGAGGTGCAGCAAGGATGATGATCCCAGCAGCGTTGAAGAAGAGGAGTGATGTCTTGGTCTTGGAGAGGCAGAATGTGTCAAGGGTCATGGACTTGGTATTCGTCAATGGAATCTCTATAAGAAGAATTTTGCGTGGGTTTTCCTCTCCAAGAGGGAGAGGTTTTGGCCCTGGCAGAAAGCCAAATACTTTGTGTTCTTGTCTCTTTTGTTTTTGGTAGCAGTTTGATGAAGTAAACACACACACTAATAATAATGGAAAAATCAAGCTAAGATAAATTGTATAAATACTTCACAAATTGTTATCATGCATTAGAAGAATCAGTGTAATTTCTAACTGCCTTAGATTCTTCAACAGCGTCCACCACTGTGCTGCTAAAGTCCTGTCTGAATTTTTTGCTTGTCAATTCTCTTGCTGAGTCTTCAACTTACTATTTTGACATCATCCACAGCTGCTACGACTCTGAATTTCTCCCACATCAACCACTCACATACTATTTTGAGATATTTTGCTTCTACAATTCAAACTTTTCAAACTTCTCTGCTGGGTCATCTCTAAATCAGATTTTTGTTCAATTCCATCTCGCATTTCCTCAGCTGTAATCCCATCTGTTTTCAATGGCTTTGCTCTCTCTCTCTCTCTACTAGCCTCACTGATTTCTTGGGTCAAAACATTTTTGCTAGTTGCTTGCTTTCTGTTTTGTTAATTCAGCTCTCCGTGAATTGAATTAAACAGTGCACCACATTACACAAAAAAATTGACAAAAAACAAACATGAAGAAATTTATGTCCAACTTCATCATGTTCAATAACAACTCCAAATCGATGGCTATGATAGCATTATGGATTAACAGTACCAATATTAAACACACAAATTGACAAAGAAAACAGACAACAAAATTGAGAATTTTACTTCAACACCATTTGTAAAATTTCATATGGTACAGCTGAAACACACTCATCTTGATGTCTCCTTTCATACATGTTTTTTGTCCAATTCTGTCTCTCATTTCCAGCATCAGCTGCAATCCTGTCTGTTTTCCTTGGCTTTGTTCTCTCTCTCTCTCTACTACACTCACTGATTTCTTGAGTCTTGACATTTTTTGCAAGTAGCATGCTTTCTGTCTTGTTTTCTTCAACTCTCCATAAATTGTATTAAATGGTGCACCATATTACACACAAAAATTGACAAAGAAACAAACATGAAGAAGTCTATTTCCAACTTTTTCATGTTTAATTACAACTCTGTCTCCATCACCATGATATCATTATGGATAAACAGAAAACAATATTACACAAGCACGCACAAATTGATAAAGAATAAAGAAGAAAAATTTGAGAAAATTTTACTTGAACACCTTCTCTAGAAGTCCATATGGTATAACACACTCATCTTGATGTCTCCCTTCATTCATGTATTTAGAATGCCATGTGTTTGCCTCACCTTCATCTTTCATGTCTTTTTGAATTTAATTGTCTCATAGCTTTCCATCTCTCCCTACTGTCAATGTCATTCTTCTTCTGTCCCGTTTTCATCTTTTCAATTTTATCCCTCACTACTATGTCTTCAACTTTATTTTTAACATTTATATAGGTTACGACCAGACACTAATGTTCCAACACTATGGACATTGGTGATGCATGATGACTGAAACTAGATACAAACATGATGACAGAATTACATGGATGTCAAGAATATCTAGACTTAAAGGTAAAATTCTCCTTAACCTCCCTAATTACAATTATCATTCTTCATATTTTGTTTGCCAGACATCAACATGTATATTCACTTTATTCACATTCCGGAAACAATGAACATGCATAAGAAAGACCAAATAAAGGGATTCATCAATATAACTTATAACCAGGAAAAAGAACCTGATGATCAAATGGTTGATTCTTAAGACATGCATCCATATCATACCTGAAACTCTGCTTCAACTGGAAGGCAATCAAGTGAATAGGGCTGCTGAAGACGTGCTATGATTCGATCCTGCAAGTAAAGCAAGTGTTATAGTCACAAACCCCATATGGCCAACAACTAGCACTGTTATAACCCTCCACATATCTCTATTATATAGTCACCAGCCATCTGTAGCAAAGTTGCACAGTAGCAATGGTTGACACAACTCCATGCTCTTCAAAACTTAGATAGTACATATTCCATTAATCAAACGAACAATCCACTTTTATTACAACAAGAATTTTCAATATATAATACAACATTACTCCTAAAAATTACCCCTTGAAAAATATTGTTTGCCTGAGTTCAAGATAGCACTACTATTGCAACAATACATAAAACAAATTTATCTTTGTCCACAAGTGACCAAACATAGATCAAAGGGACTAGAAAGTACAAGAAGTCATAAAAGTAGTGAGCAAGTGACAAGGAAACTCCTAGTTGCCAAAAGAACGGAAATACAAGTGAAAACACAAGCAGACAGAGGACAATCCAAAAGGATAAAAACCCATCAATCATCCATAGGTAAGGATCTAACCAATAGTAATAAAAGTAATACAAATACAAAACCCATATCAAACATAAAATGTAAACATAAAGGCACCTCAGAGCTCGAAGCAGGAGGGGAGGAAGAAGAAGAGGACTCCCCAACAGAGTCATCAATCACTGAGAGGGGTATAGATTGTAAGATATATGTTCTAGAGAAAATCCTTGATGGAGATAAGATAAGTTAAGACAGATAATTTTATTAATATCCAGCAAATGATGACAAAAGTAGGTCAATGGGACTGTTGAGAACAACAGTGCCAATATAATGAGGGAACACAAAAGCAGCTCCTATAGAAAGCAGGATGCAAACTGTAAAATACTGATATAAGCTAAGACCTGCGATCTGAAAATTGATGGTGAAGAGCAAATCTGGATCTGGAAACAAAATGCATAAAGAGAGTGGATCCAAAATCCAGAATCCAAATATAGCAAGTGTAACAATATCTGTCAGAGCTTGCTACCCTAACATCTGAGGCCGAATGGAGGAAGCTTCAGATAGAAGACTCTTTAGATCGGGAGCTAGACAAAAATCTAGATTGCGATATCTCATTCTAGGCAGAAGCCAACAATCTGCTGCAACTCTCTTAACACTCAAGGTCGTCAAGAAGAATCTGGTGCTAGCATTCAAACTGTCATGAACAAAGCCTCCCTAAGACCTTGGTGGGAACCAGTCTACTAGCTTTAGATCTAGAAGAAGTGTGTGGTTGCACCAATTTTTGGGTTGATGATGCAGGGGGCTATGCATGTCACTTATAATCATTTTCCATTAAGGTAATGAAAGAAGTGATCAGCTGAATAGGATTCGTAGGGAGAAAAAATTCACTTACAATGCATAGACCTAGGTTGAAAAACACAATTATTGTACATAAAGTTGGTCAAACACAAAAAACATGCACCTTGAGACTAAGCATGAGTGTAGGAGAAGTGGCAAGTACAAATGTAAGTCGCATAGGGATGGAAAAATTCTAGACTTTAGGATTGCAAAATTCAGCAAAATATAGTTTCCAAAAATGTATTCACAAAACTAAAATGTAACGAACAAGGTTCGTTGTAACAAGTTAAACACTCCAAAAGACTTGGAATATGTAGATCTCCATTGAAGATACAAGAATATATATATTAAAATGTATGAATGAGAATGGTGTTACAAATGAGAGTGAGGGCCTGCTTATATACCCTAGGCAGGTACTTCTTCATGGAAGGTCATGTCCCATTTAGACATGCCTCTTCAGTACTAATTACTAATAAACTAATAATTATTACAATTATCATCATTATTTATATTTATATTATTTTTATATATATTTTATTCATAACATTGCCTTTCTCCTCAAAAATCTTTGTCCTCAAAGCTTGTTGATAAAAAGGCTTCATCTCTTTTTCTATTTCAAATGTCTTCTCGGAACTGTCATCTTCGTTGATACATGTTGATATGATCCTTGGAGTGATATATAAAATTGTTGCACGGAGAAAGGATCTGACCATCCTAAATTAATCTTTTTTGAAATGTTTCAATTATTGGAAACTTGTGATGATTCTGGATTTAAGACCTCTGTGGCTTATATCTTTTGACTTAATTTCCGGAGAATCCACAGTAAGAACCATTTTCTGCCAACGTTTCAAATCCCAACCGAAATCCATCATCAGGACATCTTTGAATGCTTGATAGAAGAAGAGCTAAATTGAGAGATTAAATAGTAATGAGGAAAATGCAGGTCTGCAGCTCTTCTTGCTATCTTCACCCTAGATTTTTCAAGTAGAATGATTTCACTCCAGGTATCCCCTCCGTATAGGGAAATGATTCTGGATTTAAGACCTCTATGGTTTATATCTTTTGACTTAGTTTCCGTAGAATCCACAGTAAGAACCATTTTCACTGGACTGAGTTCTACAAACTTTAGTATTCCTTGGATTTGTTGCTTCCGTTCTGAATGGTTCAAATATGTAGGCCGACTTAGTTGTTTGCTCCTGTAATTCGAATGCGATAAGCAATTCTTTTAGTCGGACTTTCCTTTATCAAGTGTGTAGCAATTTCCTTATTTACTTCAGGTACTATTTTTGTTGAATTGGTTACAGAATCATCATTTGAAATGTTCATTATCTAAATTGCAACATGTAAGTGTGTTTTTCCTTCAACTGATTTATCATCTTCTTGAGTTGTGGTATTGACTGGTTCGGTATTCATTCATTTATCTTCAACTGAGGTTGTTACGACTGGTGACTTCAATATTTCCTTTTGAATACAATGTTCTAACTTGTCTTTTAATGACTTCTTGTCCTTCTTAAGTTTTTTAATTTGTATTAGTAATCTTTCGCTATGGTCCTTAAGTCAAAAGGCTTCTTCATTTCTTTCAGCAGTGATTTTGTCAATTTCATTTTGCATATTTTGTAGTGCTTTTTTACCTTCTTGAAAAAACATTTTTGAAATATCTTGTGTCTTCTGGCGTTATTGAATTTGGCTTTAATGTAACATCTTGTAGTGTTATTTTTCTCTTTTTGTATGAAAATGTCAAAACCTTCTTTTTCGTATTCATGATGAAGGAACCTAGGGTTTCCATCCAGGGTGAACCTAAAATAATGTCACCTTGACCGCTCCATAGGGTTTGAACTAAGAATTGTGATATGAATGTATAATCTCTAATGTTTAATTGTAAATTGGTTATGTCATATTTTTTGTTGTCATAACAATCTAATTTTTCGATTATATTTGACTCAGAATCACTAATTGGTTTGCGATTTTAGGTTTTATATAATTTTTACCTTCGACTAGCGAGATAGCGATAGTAACATCTTTCCCCACAATAGACCCTTTAATTCTAAATAGCACTGAGACATAGTTATATGAATTTTCTGGAAATCTTCCTTCCTTTATTTCTAATTTAAACTCCATTCCTTTTTTCCTTCAGTCACTTAGCTAGTACTTTTATGTGAACCTAAAGACCTTGTATTTTAATATCCTTTGGCACAATTTTCAGTTTTGAAGGTCCTTTAAAATATTTATACATTTATTTTTCAAAATACTTTTTTTTTAATATAATAAACTCCTTAAATTTTATAACTAGGCACTTGGATATACATTGACTACTTAATAAATGTTCTTAGTATGTATTACCACCTTATTTGAAAGGATCACATGATCCTTTTTAAGTTCATTGTGATTTTGCTCGAGCTGACTCTCTATTCTCTTCGTTGTATCCTGAAGTTCCTCAATTTTTTCGACATGTCAATTGACCTTAGCCTTGAGATCTATCAATTTTTTATTAAAATCGGCCATCGACATTGATGAAAACATTGATCAGGTGTGTGGTGGAGTATATTTATCCAACTTAACCTTCTTCCTTAACTTGAACACCCTTTTTTTTAAT
>APFE031159932.1:309663-341699 GCA_000404065.3 Pinus taeda
ATTTATTCATAACAGAGACTAAGCATGAATGTTGGAGAGGTGGCAAGTACAAATGCAAGTCACATGCAGGGATGGGAAATTTCTAGACTTTAGGATTGCAAAATTCAGCAAAATATAGTTTCCAAAAATGCATTCACAAAACTAAAACTTGAAAATTTACTAAACCAAAATAAATCCTAATGATAACCTACCAACATACATCCATAAATCAATTGTCGAACCATAAGAGAACAAATAATAATCACTTAACATGATTCATTAACACCTTAGAATCGACCATGGCTAAAAGCTTCAACCCTTTCTCCTTAGGTTTAGACAAGATTCTGCAATCTATCATTTTGAACCTAGCAAGCAATCCATTGGCATAATTTGATTGTGAGAAAAGTGTTTCCTAAACTTATACACCTAGATAGTAATGTAGGAGGCCTAGATTAGTCTTGTCAAAAGCTTTACTCATATTATATTTGATCTATTCAATAACACTTGCCTCACTACATGTAATAATAATGTCATTTACATAAATGACAAATAATAAATATAATGATATCATTACCAACATGTTTGACATATAAATTGGAATCTAAAGGACTCCTTTGCAAACCTTGTTCATCCAAGTACCTATCAATCTTAATGTGCCATTCCCAAGGTGACTACTTAAAGCCAACTACCATATAGAGCCTTCTTAAGCATGCAAACAAGATGCTTCTTCCCTAGAACCTAAAACCTTTGTGGTTGATACATGTAAACCTCTTCCTTCGAATCCTCATTAAGGAAGCCATCTAATGGACCTAGCCAAACTATGTTGCCATGGATAAAACCAAATGGATAGTTCTCATCTTGGTTGTAGGAGCAAAAGTCTCCTCATAGTTAAATGCCCTCTTGCTAAGTGAAACCTTTTGCAACCAACCGCACTTTGCACTTATCAAGTGTGCCATTTGCATTGTACATGACCTTGTACACCCATTTCCAACCAATGGGTTTATTCCTTGGTGGAAGAGCCATGAGATCCTATGTCTGATTTGTCATCAACGTTTCATATTCAACTACCATACCCTTTTCCCATTCAGGACTCCCTTTTGCCATCTTGAACACCTATGGCTCAAAATACCTCGTGAGCATTGGCCTTCCAGCAAAGCTAATTGTATATGGTTTATGTTTGCTCTTATCTCTCAATGATAATCCCTCGATCATTTCACCCATCCAAACATCTCCAATGGTGTTGTGCCACCACATTAAGCTCTTCTTGGAATCTTCCCTATCCAAATCAAAGATTTCACCATGATCTAGGCTACCTATACCTATATCGAAATAATCAAATTAGATCCTAGAGACTCCTCATGCTCAAAATCCTCCCCCCTTTTAGGTGGAGCTAGCTAAATCTTGATATCTACGTCTTTAGTCGCAACAAATCGTTATGTGATTTTGATCTCTAAAGAAGTCTAGAAAGGTCCATCTTCCTCATCAACCATGACATCTCTATTGAAGCCCAACTAATTGATGTCAACATGAACCAATACATAAGCCTTCTAACCATTGTTGTACCCTGTGATCATATGTGTCTTACCCTTAGGGTCTAACTTGATTCTCTTCTCATCAGCATAGGAAATAGAACCAAAGACCTTAAGATCACTAGCTTTAGGACTCCTCCAAACCATGCTTCCTCTAAGGTTTTTTGCTTCACAACCATCGTGGGGCATCTATTAAATAGATATATTGCTATGAATATTTCCCTGTTGAGAAAACACATGTTCTCGATCATGTTCTCCTCCTCTATATGCTTTGTAACATGAGCCTTTTATGAGGCCCTCCCTTGTTGGTTTTTAGATCAGCGAACCTCTTTCTTTAGTGTTTCTTCATATGGCCCTCTTTTCCACTGACGTGATATTCTTTAGACTTCTACTCACATCTTCACTACTACTTTGACCTTTCTTCTTTGCCTGCTTGCCTTTGCCCTTGACATTGGTTGCAAAACCCTCTCTTTCACTGTTGCTACCACATTATTTTTCCAATTCGTCCTATTGTAAGAACTTATTGCATACCTCATCAAAATTCAAGTCAACAATCACAGTCGTGATGTTCAGGGTCTTGTTAGCCCTCATGTCAGCAAGGGTACACATATATTTTTGCAGCATTTTTCACGTCATTGTAAGCCCAAATTCACAAGTCAAAATCCTTGTAACAACCATGTAATGCCCTATATTCGGTGTCATAAATGTAGTGTTTGTTCTGACCATGGCAAGCATCTTTGGGTTCATCTCTGGCTCCTTTTGCCTTGGATAGGATTGGAGGGCCTTTGGTGGGCTTACTTAAGGACTCGTGGTTTTAGAGGGGCTTACTTTTGTAAGGGTGATCATCGATGTATGGGCTAGTCCAACCTGCGTCAAGGTGCATCTATGTCTTATCGCATGGCTATGTATCTATTGAGTCAGTATTTGGCCTTGGCCTTGGTGAAGTATCCCTCAATCAGTTCTCATACATGGAAATGTCACAAAGACAACTTTTCACGTTTCTCAAGCCATTTCACATTTCCCAATGCAAGAAGTCCCAAAAGTTAAAAAGTCAACGTGTTCCCATATTGTTCAGTTTGATGAGAGGATGACATGCCACATAGAATATTTCCAAACAGTGAAGGCATTGTCATCTTACAAATGGTCAACAGTGCTACATGTTTCTAGTTGCAGAACAAGGTCAACACTAGGCATATTTTCACATGCATTACATCAAAAGTGGTCTACAAAAGAAGGGGACCAAAACCCAAGTCTCAGTTTCTATAGTTTCCTCAATGTGTTAGAGAGAACCAGCACAAGGTCATGATGACATAATAGAACAATGATGATGTGGCAATGTAGGGCAAGATATGGACAAATGGAGACCCATGTCAAATCGGGCTAGGATACAACAAGCCTAGGTGGTAAAATGGTTAGAAACATCATGGTGTTAGAGATCAGGAGCATAGGTGCCAAGGTTGAGCTTATCCGGCAAAAGTCAGGCGAACTAGCTGTTGGATGGATAAGGTAGTCGACCGAAGGGTCAAAGTGAACATTGCAAAGTCAAAAGGGACTAGCTAATTTGACCATCTTTATGGACAAATTTGTGATGTAATGTAATATTTAAAAAAAAATTACTAAGTCTCCAACATGTGGATGACTAGTAAATATTATTCTCGATGGCTAAGATCACTTTATAAGTCTCTAGAGGAAAATCAACCATGTCTCAATTATTACTAATTAATTAATCTATTTCCCTATGTTAAAACTTAGGATAATAATTAAAAATTGATTAATTTATTCATTTAATACATTTCCATTAAAATGAATAACTTGGGCTTGGAGATATTTTTTGCTCTTGTGTTCCTAGACTCATTGACAATACCTGGGGCTAGAACACGTGTTTGGGATACATCAACCAACACTCCTTAGCGAGGAAAGTGTTCTATGCTCGACACCATCATGCTTTGTTCTCACATCTGGAACAGCTATCGCCTTGAGTACCACATGGCTCATTTCCCTATGTCACAACTCTCCCAGACTGTTGTTGCAAGCGATGAGTGCAATCTCATCCTCCATCCGACTAAAAAGCTCATTTGCGACTACCACTGTCTACTTCTCTTGTCACTTTTCTTCTTGTGTGGGCAATTGTTGTGGTAATCGCCAAACTCATGACAGTAATAGCACTTGGTCTTCAACATATCCTTCTTCTTTTCCTCCTTGGAGTTGGACCCTTTGTTAGATCCCTTCTTCGTTTTTCCCTTGCTCACAAGAGCAACATTCTTGTTGTCATCTCCCTTTTGCTCAGACTATTGCTAGTACCATTGTTTCCTTTCACAAGAATCAATCGAATCTCCTCCTCTGTGAAGTCGTTCCACAAGTGTTCCCAACTAGGAAAATCAGATCTTCCACTAACCACTTGCACGAAAACATCCCACTGCTTTTGAAACCCATTCAGGGTTGTTCTCACAAGCTCTTCATCCCCGACCTTCTCTCAAATGGTTGATAGCTCATCTTTGTATGTCCTAATGTGAGTGAGATAATTGACAACGTTTTCTCCCTTATTTTGTCTAGTGCTTCTAAGCTTCTCTCTTCGGATCATTTTTCGATTCATCTTGTTAATTTAGGGTAGCATCGGATGTGCTCTAGCCACGAAAATTGGTGGAAAGGCTAAGGCACATGAGATCTCCAATAGCCATAAAGGGTTTGGGCAGATTCTAAACAGTTTGGGAGATATTAAAATAATTAATATTTTTAATGGAGTCCCTGAGTCTAAACTCAGGGAAAATAAAATATTAATGTGAATTAATATAAAACTGTGTTAGAATGGTCCAAAAGTCATGGATCAAGCCATATCTAATCTTAGTCGTTGATTAGGGATTTAATCTTGGCCATTGATTTGTCAACAAGAAAAGTATAAGAGGAGGCTTGAGGGTCACTTGGAGAACACACCAAGAGATCAAGATTTCGACTTTTTGGGGCTGGGTTTGCTGAGAAAGTTGAGAGAGTGATCAGAGTTGCAGCTGAGGGGCAGTGAATACAGAAGCAAAGAGGCAGAGAGGCAGAGATAGCACCGGGAGGATCAGCGCAGTACCCAGAGAGAGGGATGCAGAAGCAGCCAAGGGTTCACGCAGAGCCAGCCAAGGCTCACGCAGAGGCAGCCAGGAGCTACGCAGTGCCTTAGAGGGCCAACGTGGGTGACGCAGAGGGCCAGAGGCTAACGTAGGCCAAGCCAGAGTGACATTGGGCTAATGTTGGGCCAGAGAGAGGCTAACACAGTCCCAAGAGGCTGACATTGGGGTTTCATGGGGCAAATTGGAGCTGTGGAGCTGCCGGAGTATTTATATGGGGTTTCAGCTGGAATATCTGCTTCCGAGTAGAGACGGATTTGGCACCCAGATTGTATTCTGAAACTGCTTAATAAATCAAACCCTCAGATAGCTACACCAGTTTTCCCGCATTGGGTTTTTCCAGGGACATTAGTCCAAAAACAACAATGTCACTTGTGTGTTTGTTTCTATTTCCTTCAGTTGATGATCTGTAATGTGTTGAGCATGCACTTGTATTTATTTCCAGTATTTACATGGTAAATAACTTGTTAATTAACAGAACAAGTAGGTAGGAATAAATCAGTGAAGTGTATGAAGGGTTTCTAACAGTTAGACTTAGAAACTTCAACACATCTTTTATCCTGGAAAAGTTTGTTTATGGCATCCCACATCTTCTTTGTTGTATCTTCTTCCACTAAATGTGGAACTATGTGGTCCTTGACCCCATCTAGAATAATATGCCTAGCCTTGGAATCATCTTTCTGGTACTCATGCAACATGATAGAATCTGTTGGTACAACAATATGTGCCATAGCAAACTCCTCCAGTCAATGCTCTTCTAAAATGAGGCACCAATTTCTCCAAACACCAAAGTTCGATGCACAATCCAACCTATTTGGATCCCTTAATCTTGTTGAAGCCATTACTGAAGCCCCCAAGAGAAAATAAAAATAATCTCTTCTACCAACTAACAAAAGCACCTGGAAAACCTCATGGTCTCCCTCTGCAAGTGATATTGACCCTTTCCAACAATTCGCTTAGCTATCCTGCAAATCGTTTTCCCAGCGATTCGCACTTCCTGTAATTACAGAAATCTTCCCTTTCTTGCAATTTGCCTTTCCTGTTATCCGCCTACAAGAATTCGAACTTCCCATAATCACACGAATTTCCTGCAATTCACACTTGCAACTGGAAACTCGATTCTGACTATTCGCACTGCCTCTAGAAATTCGCACTGCTGAGCTCGGTCTACCTTCTTACAGAAAATAACACTAGTAAAATTCCTCCAAGTAATTCTGAAAATCGATCTGGGTATTAAACCCTTGGCTTCCTCTTCCAAACCTTTGCGTTGATCTACTTCAATAAGCCCCTGCGCTTCAAATCTGCTATAAGACCATGTGAAAAATCGATTTGCAATTAATCTAGTTATTATTATCCTATCTTTAAATAGATTATTTGTCCTAGCAAATTATTTACTGCAAATAACGAATAGAACACAACTGCAAATTTCACCAATTAAATAAGTTGTGGAAACTTTGATAGAAAACCAATCACAAAATGGACACACAATATTTTCGGACAAAAAGTCTCTAGAAAAACCCCGAAGGTTGAGAGGGAGAAGGGTTCCAGTAAGGGACCAAGCTCAAAAGGGGAGAAGAAGGAGGATCAAAGTTCAAGTGCTATGGCTGTCACGAGTTTGGCCATTATGTCAGCAATTTCCCATTGAGGAAGAAGGGAAAGAAGCAGGTTGCAACTTCAACAGATGCAGATGAGCTCTCCAATAAGATGGATCAAGAGTTTTCCTTGATCTCTTGCCTAACTATCTCGACTTCACAGGGTGTATGGTACATAGACAGTGGATCGTCATTTCACATGATAGGAGTTAGAGAGTACATCTTTTGTTAGAAGGAGGAGGACATCGTGTTCTAGATCCAGATGGGGAAAATGTCCAAGTGCACCCCTGTAGCATGAGGGATTGTTCTATTTTATAGGGGAGAATGGCAAGCAAATACCTATCCATGATGTGTTGTATGTACCAGACTTGGGGATGAATTTGATATCTGTATCAGTCCTTCAAGACAAGGGCTACGATGTCATCTTTAGAGGGGCTAGAGTGTTGTTACAACACAAGGAGTGGAGGTCACCTTTGGCAGTTGGGGTAAAAAGGGGTGGGTTATACAGGTTGCAGATGGACACGCACAAGGCACTAGTTAGCAGCAGCAGTCCGAGAGACCGGGGGGAGCTACGGCATAGGAGGATGGGCCATATTCATCATGGAGCATTGAAAATGCTTCATGAGACGGTGACGGGTTTCCGAAAGTGAGCATAGAGCACAATGATGTGTGCAGAGGATGTGTGTTGTGGAATTTTGTGAAAGCATCTTTTCCAAGGAGTGACAGTAGATTGCAGGGGATTCTAGACCTTGTATATTCAGACATATGTCGCCCAATATTTACGAAATCTCTCAGAGGGTAAGATTACATTTGTACTTTTATTGATGATTTCTCCAGGAAAACCTGGATCTATTTCTTGAAGACCAAGGATGAGGTCTTCAGTCACTTCAGGAGTTTAAGGCTCTAATGGAGAATGTGACAAGCAAAAAGATTCGGACTCTTCAGTCCGACAACGGAGGAGAGTACACCAACAAGGAGTTCCAAGAGTTTAGTACTAGGGCAGGAATCAGGAGAGAGTGGACAGTTCCTTACAACCTACAACAAAATGGGGTTGGTGAGAGAAAGAACCAGTCTATTTCGAAGGAAGCGAGTGTGATGTTGTGTAACAAACAAGGTTCGTTATAGCAGGTTAAACATTCCAGAAGACATGGAATATAAATATCTCCATTGAAGATACGAGAATATATATTAAATGTATGAATGAGAATGATCTTACAAATGAGAGTGAGGGCCTACTTATATTCCCTAGGCAGGTGTCCCTTTATGAACAGTCATGTCCTTTAGGGACATACCTCTTCATTAACTAATTACTAATTAATCATTATTTATGATGTGTTATTATTATTTATATTTACATTATTATATCTATATTTTATTCATAACATTGCCTTCCTCCTCAAAAAGCTTTGTCCTCAAAGCTTGTTGATGAAAAAGCTTGATCTCTTTTTTTGTTTCGAATGTCTTCCAGTCTCGAAACTATCATCTTCGTTGATA
The DNA here is from genome assembly GCA_000404065.3 of Pinus taeda. Taxonomy (NCBI): domain Eukaryota; kingdom Viridiplantae; phylum Streptophyta; class Pinopsida; order Pinales; family Pinaceae; genus Pinus; species Pinus taeda. The sequence goes on from APFE031159932.1 coordinate 317,368, forward strand.
CAAGTTGATATGATCCTTGGAGTGATAAATAAAACTGTTGAACTGAAAAAGGATTTGACCATCCTAAATTAATCTTCTATGGAATCATTCAATTACTGGAAACTTGTGATGAGTTGTTATCGCTGGACTGAGTTCTGCAAACTTTACTATTCCTTGGAACATAAATCTATTGTTTCTGTTCTGAATGGTTAAAATATGTAGGCTGACTTAGTTGTCTGCTCTTGTGATTTGGATGTCAATAAGGAGTTCTTTTAGTCGGACTTTCCCTTATCAAGTGTGTAGCAATTTCTTGATTTACTCCAGGTACTGTTGTTGTTGAGTTGGTTACAAAATCATCATTTGGAATGTTCATCATCTGAATTGCAACATGTGAGTGCGTTTTTCCTTCAATTGATTTATCATCTTCTTGAGTTGCGGTATTGACTGATTTGGTATTTGTTCCTTTATCTTCAACTAGAGTTGTTACCACTGGCGACTTCAATACTTCCTCTTGAATACAATGTTCTAACCTATCTTTTAACGACTTCTTGTCCTTCTTAAGCTGCTTAATTTGTGTTAGTAATCTTTCGTTATGGTCCTTAAGTCGAAAGACTTCTTCATTTCTATCATCAGTGATTTTGTCAATTTCATTTTGCATATTTTGTAGTGCTTTTTTACCTTCTTGAAAAATTATTTTTAAAATATTTTGTATGTCTTTTGGTGTTACTGAATTCGGCTTTAATATAACATCTAGTAGTGTTTTTTTTTTCTCTTTTTGTATGAAAATGTCAAAAACTTTTTTTTCGTATTCAACATGAAGGAACTTAGGGTTTCCATCCAAGGTGAACCTAAAATAATGTCACCTTGATTGCTCCATAGAGTTTGAACTAAGAATTGTGACATGAATGTATAATCTCCAATGTTTAATTGTAAATTGGTTATGTCATATTTTTTGTTGTCATAACAATCTAATTTTTTGATTATATTTGACTCAGGAATCACTAATTGGTTTGCGATTTTAGGTTTTATATCATTTTTATCTTCGGCTGGTGAGATAGCGATAATAACATCTTTTCCCGCAGTAGACCCTTTAATTCTAAATAGTACTAAGGTAGAGTTATATGAAGTTTCTGGAAGTCTTCCTTCCTTTATTTCCGAATTAGACTCCATTTTTTTCCTTCAATGGTTGACTCAATATTTGAGTTTTGTCAAAATTATAATTTTTCTCGATCACTTGAATTAGTGGATCACTTTCTTTTTCTTTCTTTATAATTCTCTCACTTTTTTTTAAATAAATAATATCAATGAAGATTTTTATTAAATAATTTTTTTTCTTTTAAGCCTCTTTTTCTTTATTTATTTTATTTTTTTAAGTAACCTTCCCTTTTTTAAATAACCTCCCTTCACCTTATCCCGATTGACTTAAATATAAAATATCAATTTGTGAATTTAAATGCTTAATTGTGTGATTTAATATTAGAGGTCGTACGGACGCAATGGTACCACCAGATGCGATGGTCGTATCCACTGGTCATTGTTTGGACTCTATCCTTTGTCGTATATCCTTTTTAACACTATAATTAACCTATTGCTCTTGTATGTTGGATGGCTTCAGTAGTAGGTGGCTCCTGCAGTCTGTAGCAAGTATGGTAGTGGCGAATGCATAGATGGTGTGGCACTGTACAAACGATGATACGCTACAGATGTTCATGTGGACTGAATGATGATTGCGGCAGGTGTTGTTGGGTCAGGGCGTCCGATTGTGGTTGCTCGCGGCTACGTGCAAACGGTGGACTCCAACAGCTGGCTACGGGAGGGGTATGTTGGATGATGGGTGCGGAAGTAGTGACGGCAAACGGAATTCAGCCGGCTATGGCGTCTAGTGGCCAGTGGACGACTACGACAGCTGCAGGCAAGACAGTGGTGCTAGCAAGCATATGGCGCAGTAAAGAAGGCACAGGCTAACTAAAGGTCAGTGGCGACGGCAAAGGCAATGCGTAGCAGGCACAATACTTGCGACTTTTCATTGCAGAGGCGGCGACTGGCAAAAGCCGCAATCGCTGGTATTGAAAATGGTAGTTTGTATATCGATTGCAAGTTACGGAGTTGATGCATGCGGCTGTGTAGGTTGTTGTTCGGAGATTTGGCTTGGTGGAGATTTCTTACAGTCTGTCGGGGGTGTGCCTGATGACTGATGTCCTTATATTTTATTTTATTTTCAATTTTTATAATATATATATATATATACTCTACTCTCTTTTTTTCCTTTACTTTTTCACTCTCTTTCTTAGTAATTTTTCTTAACTGAAATTATTTTTTTAATATATAACTTTTTTCTATTTTTCATTTTAGGTATATATATATATAATTTTTTTTTAATGACCAAGGGCCTGAACAACGATGTGCAACTAGAGAAGCTCCAACTCTACATAATGAAACGCTTAATTTCAAGACAACAAGGTTGACGAAATGTTGATGGCCAAGGGTCGGATCAGACTGGTTCTCTGCAGCGGTTAAGTAGCCAGAGGATCGAACAACTCTGATACCAATGTAACGAACAAAGTTCGTATACTAGCAGTAATCTTCAGAATACTTCGAAGACAAAGACACCCATTGTAGGACAAAAAAATGTATATTGAATATTATATAAAGAATTGATGTGAGATATGAGATGATTACAATGAGGGTGAGGGTCTGCTTATATACCCTAGGCAAGTACCTCTTCACCAACGGTTATGTCCTTAGGGGCATACCTTTTCATTAACTAGTTACCAATATAATCATTATTTATTAACATCATTGTTTTACATTATTTGTATTATTTTATATATATTTTATTCATAACATTGTCTTTCTCTTCAAAAATCCTTGTCCTCAGAGCTTACTGATGAAAAGCTTTGATCTCTTTTTCAGCGCGTCGCGGAACTGTAATCTTCACTGTTACAAGACGATATGATCCTTGGAGCGATAAATAAAATTGTCGAATCGAAATGGATCTGACCATCCTAGATTAATCCTTTGTTAAATCTTCCAGTCACTGGAAATTTGCAATGAATAGTTATCATTGGACTGGATTCTGCAAACTTCAATATTCTTTGGAACAATAATCTGTTTTTTTCGTTTTGAGTGATACTGGTACGTAGATTGATTGGAAAGTATGCTCTTGTGATTCGGATGTCGATAAGGAGTTCTTCTGGTTGGGCTTTCCCTTATCATGTTAGTGTCAGTTCCCTTATTTCCTTCAAGTGTTGTTGTTGCGTTGGCATCATCATTTGGAATGTCCATCGTTTGAACTACAACTTCTGAATATGTTTTAACTTCTTTTGGTTTCTCATCCTCTTGAGTTGTGATATTAAATGGATCAGTATTTATTCATTTATCTTCAACTTGGACCGAAACGACTGGAGACTTCAATACTTCTCCTTGAAGTTATTCTAACTTGTCATTTAGTGATTTCTTGTCACTTTTAAGTTTCTTAATTTGCGTAAGTAGGGCTTGGTTATGATTCCTTAGAGGTGAAAGTTCGTCATATTCTGAATCGTCGACTTTGTCCTTAGTATCCTTCTCTTTATTTTTTATTTGTTCTAATAACCTTTGATTCTAAACACAAATTTTCTTCTTCTTTCTTCTGCAAATTCTCGTTGAATTTCTCCTTAGAACTTTCGTTCTCTTGCTTTAATTTTTGCTTCTTAATCTTGGACTTTTTCATTTGTTCAAGTAACTTTTTATTATGGTCTCTTAGGCGCAAAATCTCTTCATCACTTTCTTTTGACTTTTTATGAAACCGATTTGTTGAAAAATGTAACTAGGTTCGGTATTGTTAAAATTGGCAACTAGGGCCAAACTCCACATGGGTCATCTTATTTATGACAGCTGATATTTTTCTTGGATTCCTCTCTCCGAGAGGTGTAGGATTGATCTAAATATCATCCGATTCCGAAATGTAAAAATGAAGATATGAATTTATTTATATTATGGATAAATTGTCAAGGTCGGCCAGCAAGCAAATTGGGCATTTTAACCCCCAGCTCATCGTCAACGTTGCATATAAAAGGAGGAGACCTCAAGTCATTTTATCATCGTCTCATCTCATCACATCTCTCTCTCCTCACTTGATTGGGTACGCTAATCTGGGCAGCAATCTCTCACACGTGCGAAGGAAGAAGGACATTTTTTGTTTGGTTGTTTGACTGCGTTGACCGAATTTCAGAAGGCTGTATTTTGGGCTGCGTTGACCAGCATTGACCTCCTTTTGACTGCGCATTAGGTGAGGCATCTCCTCCTTCGCAAGCCGCAGATTTGGGCACTAAAATCGAGGCGATTTAACCTCCCATTTGACCAATGTTCACTGCCCTAGATTTGGCCGCAGTTTGACTTTTCTTTACCAGCGTTTGACTGGACTTTTTCGGACTATTTTGGACTGTTTGGGTTTGTTGTTGGAGGCCGAAGTTGACTGGGTTTGACCGAGCTGCTTAGAGGAAGAATTCTGCCCTGTTTGACTAGCATTGACTTTTCTGGTTAGGGTTTTTTCTGCTACTGTCATAAATTACTAGACTTGTAAATTTGTAATATCTCTCTTTGCTGAACTATTGAAAAATATAAGAAGAAATGATCAAGGGTTCCCCACATTGGGGTTTGTCCTTGGCTGGTGCCTATTGAAGAAAGTGTAACTAGGTTCAGTGTTCATAATGACATGATCTTTGTATTTGATGTAATAAAAGGTAATAAATTATTTTTATAATCTTGCTACATGGGTTTCATCAAAAACAAGTGTCACTAGGTGAAAGACTTCTTGATGTCTATAGGATTTATTTAAATATCAAAGAGTCATGTCATGTGTATAGAAACTCTTCATGAGTTTATGTAAATATGTACAAGTCTTCAAAGTTGTCTAACATAAGATCTCCAATACCCAGAAAGGGTTTGGGCAGATTCTAAACAGATCGGGAGATATTAAAATAATTAATATTTTTAATGGAGTCCTTAAGTCTAAACTTAGGGAAAATAAAATATTAATGTGTATTAATATGAATCTGTGTTAGAATGGTCCAAAAGACATGGATCAAGCCAGATCTAATCTTAACTGTTGATTAGGAACTTACTCTCGGCCATTGAGATGTCAACAGAAAAAGTATAAGAGGAGGCTTGAGGGGCACTTGGAGAACACACGGAGGGAGACCAATCAGTTCAATTTATGAAGCAGAGTTTGCTGAGAAATTGAACCAGTGGTCTGGAGAGCAGTTAGGAGGCAACAAGTACGGAACAGAGAGACGGCAGATCAGCGCAGAAGAAGCAGACGCAGAGCCAGAGGAAGCCACGCAGAGGCAGCAGAGACTGCGCAAAGCCATAAGGGCCTGCGTCATCCATGCAGAAGTTGTAGGAGTGATGCAGAAGCCCAGAGAGGCTGCGCAAGCCTCGGTAGGTTGACGCAAAGGGTTTCAGGCTGACGTAGAGGGCAGTAGGGCCTACGCTGGGTTTAGAAAAGTGTTGGAAGTTTGTCTATCTGTGGGTAAGCAATTTTGGCACCCTGTTGTACAAGAAAATTATTGAATAATAAAATCGTCCCTTGCTGCATCGGTTTACCCACATTGGGTTTTTCCAAGGACATTAGTCCAAAATAACTGTGTCAATGTGTGCATATGTTTGTTTCTGTATTACGGTGTGATATATACAGCAATATTTATTTTAGTGTTTGTTGAAGTAATTTCATGAATAACTTATGATATAAGTAGGAAAAGTAAACCAGTTGCTACAGCGATAGAATTTTCACAAAAATAAATGAATTAAATACATAAATAAGTCATGTCAGCTTGGAACTATAGTCACAACAGTTCGTGTTTCACATCGGCTCAAATATATGATGCAAACTACTATAAATACCCTATTGGGGTATCCGCAAATAGCAAGGGATAGAACTTGCATAGAGGTGAAGCCGCAATCATGAGAAGGTGAATCCGCAGTCATGAGAACATGAAGTCACAGTCAAGGCATGGAGCCACAATCATGAAGAAGAGGAGCCGCAGTCATGAAGACGGAAGTCGCAGTCATGGAGAGAGAAGCCGCAGTTAGACGCATTGAGGTAAGGTATGTCTAAGGAATCAAGATTCCTCCTCGAATGGGTTAAGGAGTAGCAGGATCAAGGATTATCACCCTCTCGGCATACCTGTCGATTGAAGGAGCAGTCCTAACATCAGATCTAAGTGGCTCTCTTACAGCAGTCTAGGTGTATGGGACAGCAGTGGTAAATCTCCTAGTGATGTTGCAGCCTTGGCATGACGAGAACAATAATCAAGAGTGACAAGAGTTACATTCTTGACCTAATATATGGATTTGTCTATGTCACAGCAAGAATAGCAAATGCAATGATCTTGATGATATTATAATAATGACGAAATAAATCTCTGTAAGGACAATGGTGCTAGATACACTTGTGAAAGTCAATGTACAGTCACAATGATATCACAGTACTTAGATCTGCCTTCTAGTGATCTCAATGTAAGCATATATCTCAGATGTAGTTTCAAATCTGAAAAGAACTGTGATCACTACAGTAAAGAGAATTGGCCCAATCAAAGGTAAGAGATGAAGATCTTGTTCTTACAGTGCAGTGAAGTGAAGTCAAGATCTCAAGGAAGGTGCAGCAAATCATATCAAGGTGCAGCCATTATGCATAATGCTCTCAACAATCTTGCAGCAGCAATGAAGATCTTGGAAGAGCAATAATTATGACATCAGCAATAAGGATGATCTTGACAACGATAGAAAGGAGGATTGATATCTTGGTCTTGGAGTGGCAGAGTTTATGTCAAGGGTCATGGTCTTGGTATTCGTCAATGGAATCTCTATAAGAAGAATTTACGCATGGGTTTTCCTCTCCAACAGAGAGATGTTTTCGCCCTGGCAGAAAGCCAAACATTTGTGTCCTTGTCTCTTTTGTTTTGATAGAAGTTTGATGAAGTTAACATTCACATGCTAATAATGTGACTGGAAGAAGGCCATCACCAAAAGGTAATATGTGATTTGTATTTGGTGTCTGACCTCTTGGAAAACTCTGCGTATGTCTGCATGATCAAGGAAAGAAGAGTTGTGAAGGATGTCACAACTATGTACCTTGTGATCCAGAGTAATCACATTTGAAGAAAAGTGAAGACAGATGAGCTTATGAAGAAAGCCCCAGATGTAAAGCCAAGGAGGATACTTTCCAGGAAAGAAGTAATGACATGACACAGGAAAGTGATGGATGGTTGAACGCTACATGTGAAGAAATTGATGACATCAAAGTCTTGGATCGTCAGTCAACTATAAGACCCTATAAAGTACTGATGATAGAGTCCCTGGGTAAGAGGGAGCTCCGGGAAGTTCCTATGAAGCAAAGGAACTTGAGCAAGTTTCTACGAAAAGAGAAACTTGGAACTCGTCCCTGATTAAGAGGGAGAGTTAAACACAACATTCTTGTCTTCAGTTTGGAAGAAAGAATGGAGGATTGTGTAATCATCTAGCATCCGACACTCTTTGAAGATGTGGTAGGGCATCCAAGATAAGAGTGGGCAAGAGGACCGATATTCTTGAGGGTTGGGAACCCAAGATAAGAATAGTCCTGGTAGGGCATACTTGGAGAACACAAGGGTGCGTATGACCCTAAGAGAGACAATGATGATGCGTGTCTATTAGTCATTGGTCTCGCCAACATTGTGTGCTCTGATCTAAGTGAGAGATAGAGTTGTTAGTCAAGACCTTGCTAAATGGAAACAATGTTGGTTGAAATGATGCTATAACAGATGGATTGCAAATCCGATTCTTCTTATGAGAAATTCTTCAGATTGAGAATGACCAAGTACCATTATGAATACCTCCCTAGTTAAGAGGGAGTGTTGAAGAAAGTGTAACTAGGTTCGGTCTTCACTGACATGATCTTTGTATTTGATGTAATAAAAGGAGATAAATTATTTTTGTAATCTTGCTACATGGGTTTCATGAGCAAGAAGTGTCATTAGGTGAAAGACTTCTTCTTGATGTCTTTAGGATTTATTTAAATATCAAAGAGTCATGTCATGTGTATAGAAACTCTTCACGAGTTTATGTAAATATGTACAAGTCTTCAAAGTTGCCTAACAACCCTTCAAGACCAAGATCAATGCCTCAAAACAAGCCTTCCAAAGTCTGCAGCAAAGTAAGAGAGAAATGATCATGTCGGCTCAAAACAAATTAATTAAATACATAAATAAGTCATGTCAGCTTGGAACTATAGTCACAACGGTTCATGGTTCACGTCGGCTCAAATATATGATGCAAACTACTATAAATACCCTATTGGGGTATCCGCAAATAGCAAGGGACAGAACTCGCATAGAGGTGAAGCCAAGTCAAGGTATGGAGCCGCAATCATGAGAAGGTGAAGCCGCAGTCATGAAGAGGGAAGCCGCAGTCATGGAGAGAGAAGCTGCAGTCAGATCCGCATTGAGGTAAGGTATGTCTAAGGAATCAAGCTGCCTCCTCGGATGGGTTAAGGAGCAGCAGGATCAAGGCTTGTCACCCTCTCGGCATACCTGTAGATTGAAGGAGCAGTCCTAACATCAGATCTAGGTGGCTCTCTTGCAGCAGTCTAGGTGTATGGGACAGCAGTGGTAAATCTCCAAGTGATGTTGCAGCCTTGGCATGATGATAACAGTAATCAAGAGTGACAAGAGTTACATTCTTGACCTAATATACGGATCTGTCTACGTCACAGCAAGAATAGCAGATGCAATGATCTTGATGATATTATAATAATGATGAAATAAATCTCCGTAAGGACTGTGGTGCTAGAGACACTTGTGAAAGTCAATGTACAGTCACAATGATATCACAGTACTTAGATCTGCCTTCTAGTGATCTCAATGTAAGCATATATCTCAGATGCAGTCTCAAATCTGAAAAGAACTGTGATCACTACAGTAAAGAGAATTGGTCCAGTGAAAGGTAAGAGATGAAGATCTTGATCTTACAGTGCAGTGAAGTGCAGTCAAGATCTCAAGGAAGGTGCAGCAAATCATATCAAGGTGCAGTCATTATGCATAATGCTCTCAACAATCTTGCAGCAGCAATGAAGATCTTGGAAGAGCAATAATGATGACATGAGCAATAAGGATGATCTTGACAGCAACAGAAAGGAGGATTGATATCTTGGTCTTGGAGAGGCAGAGTGTGTGTCAAGGGTCATGGTCTTGGTATTTGTCAATGGAATCTCCATAAGAAGAATTTACGCATGGGTTTTCCTCTCTGAGAGGGAGAGGTTTTGGCCTTGGCAGAAACCTAAACATTTGTGTTCATGTCTCTTTTGTTTTGATAGCAGTTTGCTGAAGTTAACATTCACATGCTAATAATGTAGTAAACATCAAGCTAAGATAAAAATTGCTTAAATACTTCATAAATTATTATCATGTAACAAAGAATCAATGTAATTATGCATGCCCTAGATTCTTCAACAGTGCCACATCATGTGTCCTCTTGTCTTGGCATGTCTTCTACTGTTTATGTTTATGTTCTATCTGCATTTTACTATCATGCTGATGTGACTGCTAAACTGGATATTGATATTGGGCTAGTAAAGAAATTGAAGTAAATTGCTCTTAAGCATAGAACATACCATTGTTACCTAAAATTAACATGGTATCAAATCTGAGGTGAAGACAAAACCCAAGCAAGAGTGAAAGAGCAATCACCAAAGACAGTTGAACAAGGACAAAAGGTTCAATGGGTTCCTCATCCCACTTCCCGGCTGAAGACAAGCTCCATGAAAAGTCTGACTATCATGGATGGAAAATGTCTCTTGATTTGACATTGGAAGAACAAGAAGTGTTGGATTATGTGAAGGGTAAAATCCCTGAGCCTTCTTCAAATGCACCGACTGCTGCAAAGTCCAAGTACAATAAGGCTAAAGTCAAAGCGAAGAAGATTATCAAAGATTCCATTGACAAGCGTCTGGTGGCCTACATCTCTGATTTGAACACGTCCAAGGAGATCTACAACAGGTTGGTCAACATGTTCAAGGTTAGTGATGCAAATCAAATTTTATTCCTCAAAAATAATTTGAAAGATATTCAGAAGGGCAAGGACGAGGATATTCAATCCTACTTCTCAAGGATCACTGAGATCAAGAATGATCTACTTTCAATTGGAGAGGTCATTCGTGACAGGGAACTTACAATCACTACCCTTGGAGGACTCCCACCCGAGTGGTAATATTTAGAACCACTATTCTCAATAATCATCGAATTCCAGGGTTTGAAGAATTGATGTCGAGATGCATTCAAGAAGAAACAAGCATGGTGGACCAAAAAATGCCTTCTAATAGAGGCAACCCCACTGCTTTCTCTGCTCATACCAAAAGGAGAAATAACGCAGGGTCTAGAGGTTATTTCAATGGAAAGCCTAGATCTAAGGGTGGAAGGAAGGGCAGGTGCTTTGTTTGCAGTTTGGAGACTATGCAAGGGAGTGTCTAAATAGAAGGGACACATCACATGATGATGATCACAATCATTCCAGAGGTAACTTCAACAACAACAATCAAAGGAATGGCAGGTTCAATGGCAAAGGAAAAAGGAACGCAGGACATCAAGGAAATGCTCAACCCTCCAAGAAATCTAGGAACTCCAGGTATGAAAAATCAAATGTTGTTAACAATAAGCAAAAGGAATACTATCTTATATCGGCCCTCTCCACTAACTCTCCTCCAGACACATTGGGGAATTGGCTAATTGATAGTGGTGCCTCAAGGCACTTCACTGGATACAAGCAAGCTCTCTCTAATCTGTCATGTCCCTTCTCAAACACATTTGTAACAGGGTGTTTCCACACAATTTTGCACAATTTTGGCTAGGGGAAAGAACGCAACATTTTCGACTTAGGGACTTAGGAGGAAATTCGACTTAATTTGGTTGCTAATGGAAGGTGGGGGCTAGCCACGTGGGAATTCGAACTAGGCCATTCAAATGGTTTGGAGGGAATTCGAAGTGTTGGATGGAGGGGCCCACATGAGGCAAGGAAGGCCCACAAAGATAAAAGGAGGAGAGATCTCTCATTTGGATTCATTCTTACACCTTGCAATCAAAATTACTTGACTTTTCGCTCTGCTGTTTCGCTGAGTCAACCGACTGTTTAGCCACGAATCTCTCAAGCAGGAGATTCAACCTCTACTTTGGGGGACCATCCATGCCCGCCATAGAGAGGCAGTTCCATAAGTATTTCAGGAGTTCCGGGAGTGTGTACAGCACTACCATTCATCCACAAGAGGGAGTGTGTATTTCTAGCTAGCTGGAGAATACGCAGGGGGAGTTTGGAGCTATTAGTGATCAAGCATTTGCCGGGAGAGTTAGAGGATTGGGAGAGCAACAAAGGGCCAGCCTTTCTTGTGACTTTTGGAGCCAGCAGAACCAGCATCCTAGCAGTTCGATTTACAGTTACCTGGGGCCTTCGGAGAGAGCTACCACTAGGCTCACATGGGAGTTGGAGGAAGGAATTGTAGAGTTGGAGCTAGTCGGGAGAAGTAGGAGATTACTTGGAGGGCCATTTGAAGAGGATTGCTAGAGTTGGAAGAGCAGAGATTGACAAGATCAGTCACAGCAACAAAATTCGAAATTGGAGGGCCAAGCTGTGAAAGGTCAATTTTTGAAGGTTGGAACCAAGGGAAACCCTTTCTGGATTTTTCTGGGTTTTGGGCAAGGATCACACTCTTGATTTTATAGAATTTTCTGGGCAGATCTAAGGGGTCAAACAAGGGTACCAACTCAGCCAGCAGCGAGAGGAGCTAAGGGGAATTTGGGCCAAAATTCCGAGGTCAACATTTGGCCAATTCCTTCGTGGTTTTTTCTGGGTTTAGGCCAAAGAGAAAGGAGTTGAAATCTCATAATTTTCTAAGCACGGGAAGCAGTGATTCCAGCCCTTCAAAGTCAACAGACAGAGTAGTTTCCCGGGGCAACGTTGTTCAGTTTGGTGCAGTTGTTGTAGCAACCCTCAATTCAGCATTTTCTCACCTGGGTTTTGTCAAGCTTGTCCATTAAGACAAGCCTAGGTGCACCATTGTATTTTACTCCTGAAGAAGTAATTAAATGGCTCAGCAGTTCTTTATTTCCAGTGTTTCCATGGGTGCTTAATGTATATTTCGTTTTCCTGATTGTTGGATTGTTTGCATGCTTTGTATATCACTTACATTCCTGTTTAGGATCAGTACATAATCTGATAGAGAAGGAGACAAACTTGGAAATTACTCTTGGAGACGATGCCACCTATCCCATGAAGGGAGTAGGGAATGCTACCCTTCAATTGAATCAAGGTAGCATGATTCATTTACAAGTACTATGTGTACCTGATCTCAAGAAGAACCTGGTGTCCATTTCGGCAATGGAAGGCAAAGGATACAAGGTGGCATTCATCGATGGAAAGGTACGTGTTTGGAAAAGGAATTTTAAAGATGCTTTTACTCTTGGGTTCAGGGTTGACACTTTGTATCAAGTTGGATGAAGTCCATTGTGAGCCATGTCTTGCGACACATCTCTACAATCTGAACTATGGCACCGAAGGTTTTCCCATCTTCATTAAAGGCTCTTCCCGATGTGAGACAGATGGTGACAGGTATGCCCGAGTTCAAAGTAGAGCATGAAGGTGTATGTCTCAGATGTGCCGAAGGAAAACTTACAAGGGGACCATTCCCCTCAAGTAATAGCAAGACCATTAATATATTGCAGTTGATCCACTCCGACATATCTGGTATGATGCCCGTAAACTCTTTGGGGGGATACTTATATTATCTCACCTTTATGGATGATTATTCTCACAAGACTTGGATCTACTTCTTGAAAAAGAAGGATGAAGTGTTCACCTAGTTCCATCACTTCAAAGCCATGATCGAAAACCAATCCGAGAAGAGAATCAGGATATTGAGGACTGATAATGGGACTGAGTACAAATCGAATGAATTCCATGATTATTGCAGAGAAGTTGGCATTAAGAGGGAGACCACAACACCATACACTCTCGACCAGAATGGTGTGGCTGAAAGGAAGAATTGTACTATTGTAGAAGTTGTTTGTGCCATGCTTCATGATCAAGGGCTTCCGAAGCTTCTATGAGTCGAAGCTGCAAATACCGCCGTGTATGCTCAAAACTAATGCCCTCATCAAGCATTGGACTCCAAGACTCCCACAGAATTGTTCAGTGGTAAGAAACCCGATGTCTCTCATTTTCGAATTTTTGGAAGTCTCGTATATTTTCACGTGCCGAAAGTGAAAAGAAGCAAATTGGGTGCATTTGGGAAGAAAGGAATCTTTGTGGGCTGTAGCGAAAATTCTAGGGGCTATAGAATTTATGTGACTGGTCAAAGGGAAGTTGAGATAAGCCATGATGTCACCTTTGACGAAGATATGGCCCTCAGCAAGATCAACAACCTTCCTATCCCAAGGAAGGACAAAGAAGCTGACACCGGAAGACAAGGTGAAAAAGAGGATGAGACAATGCCTGATGTTGATGAACCTATGGATCCTATTGATCCTCCTCTCCAAGAGTCCTCCTGCAAGAGGAGACCCTCATGGCTTAGGGAGACTCTCGAAGATGCCGAGAGACATATTGCACCAAGGGGGACTTTCTGTAAGAGCAAGAAGCCGAACATGTATAAAGGATACTTGACCGCCATGAGCACTATCATTCAAAATGAGCCTTCATCATTTGAAGAAGCCGTGAAGCAACAAGTATGGAAGGATGTTATGAATGAAGAGTACAAGTCAATTATGAAGAATGATGTCTGGGATGTGGTTCCTAGACTCCAGGACAAATCGGTTGTCACCTCTAAGTGGCTTTACAAAATCAAGCATGGAGCTGATGGAAGTGCTGAAAAGTTCAAGGCTCGCATTTTTGCTCGAGGCTTCTCTCAAAAGGAAGGTGTAGATTATGATGAGATATTTGCACCTGTTGCCCGACACACCACCATTCGCTCGATCATAGCCCTCGCTGCCTCGCAAGGATGGAACCTACATCAGATGGATGTCAAGACCGCTTTCTTGCATGGTTCGATTAAAGAGGAAGTCTATGTGGAACAACCCGAGGGGTTTGAGGTCCATGACCGGGAATCTCATGTATGCAGGGTGAAGAAAGTTCTCTATGGCCTGAAGCAAGCACCTCGGGCTTGGTATGAGAGGATTGATAGCTATCTGATGAAGCTGAGATTCACTAGAAGTGAAGCCGATCCGAACCTTTACGTTAAGGTTCAAAATGATAAACCTCTCATACTGGTACTTTATGTGGACGACCTCTTTCTAGTAGGTGCAGACCCTCTCATTCACAAATGTAAGAGGGAGTTGGCTTTTGAATTTGAGATGAAAGACCTAGGACTAATGCACTACTTCCTAGGGTTGAAAGTCTTGCAAAAGCCAGGAGAAATTTTCCTATCTCAAGGAAAATATGTTGTGAAGATATTGGAAAGATTTGGGATGGTGGACTACAAGCTTGTGACTACCCCGATGGAACTTAACTTCAAGAAGTTATGTGGTAGTGCTGCCGGACCTGAATTGGGAAATGCTTCTGAGTATCATCAACTCATAGGAGCATTGATGTTCTTAGTGAACTCCCATCCAGACATATGTTTTGCAGTTAATACGTTGAGCCAATATATGGTTGAGCCACATCACATACATTGGATTGGTGCCAAGAATCTTCTAAGATATCTTCGGGGCACAATCACTCATGCACTGAGATACACTGTCAGAGATGTGAAGCTACAGAGTTATTCGGATGTTGATTGGGCCGGTAGTGTGGTGGATCGCAAGAGCACTTCTAGGAGTTGTTTTTCTTTGGGTTCTGCTTCGATATCCTGGATGAGAGGGAAGCAGAAATCGTTGCCTCTAGCACCGTTGAGGTCGAATACATAGCTGTTAGTATGGCCTCCTGTGAAGCTGTCTGGTTGAGGAAGCTCTTCAGTGAGTTGTTTGGACATGTGTTGGATACCACCGTGATCCTCTGCGACAACCAGAGTGGGATCCAATTATCAAAGAATCTTGTATTTCATGATCTCTCCAAGCACATACATATCAAGTACCACTTTATCCGGGATATGCTACAACGAGGAGCAATAAGGCTCCATCACATTGGGACTGATGAGCAGGTCGTCAATATTCTAACAAAGCCCCTGGGAAAGGTCAAGTTCTTGACCTTCTGAGAATGACTTAGAGTTGTGGAGGCCCTCTTCTGAGGGTCTTGTATGATATGGGCATTGAGCTCTGGGAACTCCGGGGGGCTTAGGGTACTTCTTGGAGCGATGAGAAACCATAGAGTGAGTGGTTCAGCCTTCCCCTAGTGGTTTGTTGTGTACAGATTGTGTGGTTCAGCCTTCTCCTGTGATACCCCTGGCAACATGTAGGCAGGATGAGTGGTTCATCCTTCTGCTGTGATACCCCTGGCGACATGTAGGCGGGATGAGTGGTTCATCCTTCTCTTGCTGAGACATCCTACCCATGCAGTCCGGGACTCATGGGAAGTACCTCTCATCTAGCCAATGAGTAGGGAAATGAGGATAGGGACCATAGGACTACCGATGGACGCATCGTGTACTACCATAATCTTTAAGCTAGAATGGTCGATATTGATCTAGGATCAATTGGAACTGACTTCGGGTCAATAAGAGTGGTATGAGACACTCTCTTTTATCTGGGACTGACTTCAGGTCAGTAAGAGTGGCATGAGACACTCTCTTTTATCTGGGACTGACTTCGGGTCAGTAGAGAATGCTATGATACATTCTCGATCACTTCTTCTTCATAGCAGTGCATTGATGGCAGAGATAGTACCGACTGGCAGATGGATTAGCAAATGGAGTTCTCCCTAGTTGAGAGGGAGTGTTAAATTGACAACTAGGGCCAAACTCCACATGGGTCATCTTATTTATGAAAACTGATATTTTTCTTGGATTCCTCTCTCCGAGAGGTGTAGGATTGATCTAAAGATCATCCAATTCCGACATGTAAAAATGAAGATATGAATTTATTTATATTATGGATAAATTGTCAAGGTCGGCCAACAAGCAATACAGGCATTTTAACCCCCAACTCATCCTCAACATTGCATATGAAAGGAGGATACCTCAAGTCATTTTATCATCATCTCATCTCATCACATCTCTCTCTTCTCACTTGATTGGGTACGCTAATCTGGGCAGCAATCTCTCACACATGCGAAGGAAGGACATTTTCTGTTTGGTTGTTTGACTGTGTTGACCAAATTTCAAAAGATTGTATTTTGGGTTGCGTTGACCTCCTTTTGACTGTGCATTAGGTGAGGTATCTTCTCCTTGGTAGGCTGCAAATCTGGGCACTGAAATCGAGGTGATGCAAGTTAACCAGAACGTAGATCTAGGCAGTAGATTGACTTCTAGTTGTCAGGGACAAGTGCCCAAGGACGTGAGAGTTGCAAAGTGAAACAGTGTCCTAGTAAGGGACAAGGCTCAATAGGAGATAATGGGGCACAAGATCCAGGTGGAGGTGGAGCTTTACACTTTAGCGTGTCAAGATGGGAGGGTCCAGTGCAAAAGCAGCAATGAGATCATGTGAGATCAGACTCACTATTCCAATTGTTGTTGCAAGACTGTCACATTTGCTACAAGATCCCACAGTTTTAAAGTAGCAGGAGGAATAGTCGTGATGCAAGAGGTACATGAGATTTGTGTTAGTAGGCATTGTCAGTCATTTGGATGACAACAACAAAGCTAGTTGTTGTCAATCCACGTGAGACAGTTATAGAGCTAGTTGCAGTGACATAGGCAGTACGAATTGCCCAATTGCAGAAGGCAAGGTGCAGTTCCAGCCAGAGAGGTTTCTATTTTTCCGAAAGAGGAACGGAGGTCGAGTTAACTCCAACAGATGAAGCCGAGGGAGGCAGTTCGAATTGCCCAGTCGCAGAGAGCAAGGCACAATTCTAGCCATAAACAGTCAGCCAATTTGTGTTGCAAAAGCTACAAATTGTGCACCAGTGCCCAGAGGTGATCCGGAGGAAGAGTGACTAACTTTAGTGAGCAGCAGGAGGTAGAGTTACTACCGGAAAGGTTTTCCGGAGACAAGATTGATTTTTTCGCACAACAAAACTATGCAGTCCAATTTGGCATGAAGATATGAGTGCGAGTTGCAGTAGAGAGGCTTTGCTGGAAGAAAAGTGAGATTTCTTAGTGGGAGATCAAGACTCAAAAGGAGTTAAGCTTTAGAGGGAGCAACCCTATGGAAGCTTAGCACTTCAAATTCTGAGAGGTCAGTACATCAGAACACACAGTTACAGCAGCTGCAGCAGCGTAGTGGCAACGCAAAAGCATCAACAATGTGGGATGAGGATAGTAGATTGTGTTCTCAGTTACAGTCATTGTAGCGGCAGCAGTAACATGAGATCAGATGTAGTGCAGAGCAGAGTTGGCAACAGTGTAAGATGGCACAATGCAGTGTCAGCAGCAACACAGATGCAGGATGGTTCAGCTACAGGGTTAGTAGATGAATCAGAGTATTCGTGGTGGCTTGATGGACAGTGATAGATTGTCAGAGATGTCAAACATCAGAAGCGTGAGGGAAGATGTTATGAGAGAAAGACAAAATGACCCTTCCTCGCTAAGAGGGAGTGCTAGTTTTTGTAGCATCAGTCAAGTGTTCTAGTCTCGAATTGTGTTAGAGAGGCTAAAAACACGAGATCTTCAAAACCCAAAAAAGGTTTCGCAAGAGAAGCTTGTGAGACACCTTAATTAAATTAATTAACCATCATTTAAAACTTTCCTAAGTCTAACTTAGGAAAACTGGTTAATTAATAGCAATTAATTAAGGAAAGGTGAGAAAGCTCTAGAAACTCACACGGATTGAGTCTGGAATGATTTTAGCCATTGATGGAGATCTAATCATGGTCGTTCATTCACCAACGAGAGATTATAAGAGCAGGTCGATGGGGATGGAGATAGACACATCAGAGGAGAGTGAGTTCCTTGGCAGATCGAGCTATCTAGCTACAAAGGTTGAGCAGGGAAGAAGAGTTCGAGCCGAAAGGAAAGTAGAAGTGAGGAGGAGCAGTAGCAGTGATTTCTGATGGATTTCCAGTGTCGAAGAGTCAACAGCAAGAGGGTCGCATTATTCCTCAGTGAGGTTGCGCAGTGCCTGCCCAGAAGGCTTCATAGGGCAATTCGATTTAGCTGAGAGGGAGATCGATTCAGGTGCTACAGGCCAGGAAAATTTCTAGGAGGCCAAACGAGTCATTTCTAGAGGCTAAGTCAAGCAAAATGACGGAATCAGAGCAGCTCCACAGGTAGTGCGATTAGAGCCTGCGCAGAGGCTGACGCAGGGGTTTCAAGTGACCCAGATAGAGCCAGTTTCGGCGGTGAGATCAGTTGTCGAGTGAGACAAATTGTCTCGCTAATATTTTGGCGAGACTATTTTGCTAAGGATTCCTAGTTTAGGCATCCAGATATTGTACTCAAATTTTGCTATTGCATATAATAAAATAAATCCTCATCTGTTGCACCAGTTTTCCTAGTTGGGTTTTTCCGAGGACATTTGTCCCAAAATATTGGTGTCATTTTTATTATGTGTGTGTGCATATATTTTCTCAGCTTCCAGTTTATTTTCCGCGGTGTAATTTAATTGTGAAGAATTGCAATCTAATTTATTCATTATTTGCCGTAACAAATAAACAACATAATTAATCAGTTAGAACTTAGAAGAACAAATTCCAATTGTTGCATTTTAAGGAATTTTCACATTCTAGAGGTCATTTTATACATTCCAGAGAGCACATATGACATTGTTGATGCAACATTGCCTACCCAGACCTGAGCATTGGATATATGATGGTTCCACATGGTACTTGACACTTTGAAGTACCCCTAAATGTTGAAACGTTGAGCCCATGAAGCTTGATGTTGGATTTATTGGTGACGTTCCTAGATGGACTCAAGACACCCCCAAGCTAGCCTTGGGATTGTTTGATGGGTGTTTCTTGTTTCAGAGCCCAGAAGATGATGGTTATCCTTGAGATGACAAGGGGGGCTTGCACATCACTAATAGACCCCAACGCTTGAGCATATTGGTGCCAAGTCAACCCTTTTTCCCTTAGAAAGGTGACGTAGGACACCTTGGTGGTGACATCATGGATTTGGAGGTACTTTGGAGGCAGTATGAGCTATTTCTTGGAGAATGGAGCACTCATGACCTATTTGTCACTTGTCTCATTTTGAGCTCCCTTGAAGGACAACATCATAGTGGAGGAGGCTTTTCTCCCACACATGTGGGAATTTTTGGCATTAATTGTTGTGTTTGTGGTTATGCAAGTTGTGGCACTGAAACTGATGAAAATGAGTCCCCTGCTGTTGGTGTTGAAGCGTGGAACCTGGGAACCAAGGTACCAGATGGGGGTGGCATCTCAACTCGATCATCATCATCCTAGATAAGAGCATCCTCTAATTGCTCTAATGGCAACACTCCATCCTCCAAATTGGGCTCCTCTGGATTTTTGTCCCAAACCTTAAGGTCTTTATTAGTCTTTGCATCATCACAGTAATGGGACAACAATCACAAGTTGTATTGAACGTAAACCAAGCTCTTTGCCCGATCTAAACTCAACTTGTTCCTTTTAACATTGTGGATGAAAGAATAAGAGTTCCAACACCTCCCTGCAGAAGAAGTGTTTGCCACCTGTGATAGCACCCACAACGCAATGCCAAAGTCTGTAGAAGTGGAGTAGCACCTTCATGCATGTTCCACCACTCAAGAGAAGAAAAAGTCTCTCGATCTCTAATTGCATGCATGCTCCCAAATGGACCAGTGCTAAGTGTATAGTTGTTCAATTGTTTTCATACCATGGCAAACTCCTCCTCATCGGGGACTAATTTATCCAATGCTCTCATATAAGCCTCTAGAATCTCTGGATCTAGGTGTAGTTTTCCCCTACCCCCCCCCCCCCTCAGGTGCTGGTGTTGAAAGCCATGATGGATGATAGTATTTAGGTGTCAGAACATATGCTAACGCATGCAATGGAATGTTTAGCATATCCCATCGTTTTTTCCACCTTTGCACAAATATAATTATACAAGGTGATATCTCTAGATTCAACAATGTATTTAACCTGCCCCAACATGCTATCCATTTGCTCATACACCTCCCCAATTATTGGCCGATCTAAATCTGCAGACTTGATCATGTAATAAATTGGTTTGGTGAATTGCAAAACATATTTAATATGTGACCAAAATAACATGTCAAGAATAGTGTCCTTGGCTACATTAGCCCCATCTCTATCAGTGTTAATTACCTCCCATGATTCAGAGATCACCATATTAGTTAAAGCTTGTTTCACCTTCACTAGCCACCTAAAGGTGAGGTAATAACTTGCAAATCTTATTTTTGCAAGTTTAAGCAACTGCAACTTGGAGTAAGTGCCATAAAAGTAGTTTACCCTTGTATGCCCTGTGATAAATTTAATGAGTTGCTTCCCTCTCTTGTAAAGCTCATTAATCCATCCACATTCTTTATGTTTCACAATATCATGCATCAAAAGGTTCAATGTGTGCACCAAGAAACCAAACCAAAAGATGTGTGGATGAGTACGCTCAATAACTTTTCCTGCTGCCTTACAATTTGTTGCATTATCAGTGATCACTTGAACCACATTATTAGGACCAACATCTCTGATTGATTGTAATAGGAGATCTGCAATGTTTTGGGAAGTTGCACTGATGGAGGAGTCATGACATGTAATAAATACCGCACCACTAGAAGATACACCAAGAACATTTATCAAATGTTGGTTTCTAATATTTGTCTACAATCCACCCACTCATTTGTGAAACGTGTCAAAGCTCTTTGAACCTTTGCTTTTTCTCTTTCTAATAACATTGTTCTAGCTTTCTCATAGTTGGGGCTTTTGTATCCTTTTGGGGCTTCATTGATGGCCTTAACCATATCATGCCAATAGGGAGAGCGAAGCACATTGAATGGTGCACTACAAGCACAAAGAAATCGAACTATCTTTCCATCCACATCATCCCTCCCAGCAAAATTAAGGAAATCCCCTATTGTTCTACCTCCAGAGCTTGCAGAAGTACCATGAGGAGATGAGCTACCAAATCTAGAAGTTGCACTTGATTCAGACTGAGTTTTTTGTTTCTTGCTTTTTTGTTGTGCAACCTCCTTTATTTGGATGTATTTTCTTCTTTGTTCAGTTGAAAAGTTTGGGCAAATTTGTATCCCCACGGCACCCTTTTTCTCATCACTATCCATCACCCCACAAAGATGCCTCCTCACACAGGTATATGAACCACTATATGGTTTTCCTCCATGACAACCATGAGGGCACAAAAATTTGTAGCTTCCACCACCTTTTCCCCCTTCAAGTTTGGCCACATAGTTCCACAAGGGTGTCAATGCAACTTTCCCCTCTAGTATTTCAGTGTTCCCTTCAAGTTCATCCCCTTCCTCTTCAAACCCTTCCTCCTCATCATACAATGGGTCACTCATATGGGGACCACTATCCTCTTGTTCTTCTTCCCTTCTATTCCTACTCTCCCTTGCCATCATGAAAACCAAAAGTGGAATGACACATAGAAGCCAAAAGAACACCATCTTTGAATATGAATATAGGTGGTGGACAACCTACAATTAAATGAGCAAGAAGAAAGAATGGGAAAGAGTATGAGAGGGAGGAGAAAAATACAAAAAACAGTGACAGAAAAATGAGGGAGTTTGGGGTTTGCACTTGCCTCTTTAGCTCTTGTAGATGGAAGCCCTTCTTTACTCCTCCAAGCTCCTCCTCCTTCACTACTCCTAGCTTGTTGATTTCTGGTAGCATTGTGCTCAAAAGTCTCAAATTTTACAGGGAGGCTTAGGCACATGTATTCCAAAGAACCCAGAAAGCGTTTTGGGAAATTCCACCCAGAAACAGTTTTATTAAAATAATTAATTATTTTTAAAGGGACCCTAAGTCTAAACTTAGGAAAATAAAATAATTAAAGGGTATTAATATAAACTGTGGGTGTAACTTCTAGAAGAAGACGAGGAGATTATTTAAGGAGGCTTGAGGGTCACTTGGAAAAACACACAGAGAGTTCGGAGAATCAATTTTCTGAAGCAGAGCAGCTGCCAGGAGATTTTCGATAGTGGGCTATTGTAGTGAGGGGCAGGGATAGTTGGGTTGGAGTATCTTCTCCAAGACCCAGGATACGCAACAGAGAGGCAGAGAGACACCAGGAGGAGGCAGCACAGACCCAGGAGAGGTTGACGCTGGGCCAAAAGGGCCCACACAGAGCTTGAGGTTGAGCAAGGAGGGGTCACACAAAAGCTATGCAGTCTTCAATGCAGAAGTCCGAGTTTGCTGAGGCAGCTGACATTTCTGAGCCGGGAGGGCTGGAAACTGCTCGAGAGGGCAAACATTTACCAGTTGAGCTGACACAGAGCCTATTGAGGCTGACGCGAGGCCTACGCAGGGCCAATGCAGAGATAGCCGGGGACAGTTGGTTCAGCTGCCAAAACAATTGGGACTTGCCGAGTAGAGTGAGGCAAACTCACTACGTTTTTCTGCCAATTTACTTTCTCCTTAACTGATTGCCAAAAGAGCATCCAGAGTTGTATTCAGAAACTATTGCTTAATAATATAAAACCCTCAGAGTTGCTACACCGGTTTTCCCACATTGGGTTTTTCCGGGGACATTTGTCCAAAAAACACTGTCACTTGTGTGTATCTTTCTCTATTGTTTTGTTCTTGTTTTGGGCAAATTAATTAATCAAGTGAAGGTTGCAGTGTATTAGCTTCGATATTCGTTGTAGGAAGCAGTAAATAATTTGTTTCAATAATTAACAAATAGGAGAAGTTTAATCAGTTGCTGCAGTTGTTGATTCGAGTGGGATTCTCGAATTTTCACATGGTATCAGAGCGAGTTCAGGTAAAGCAAGAAGAACAATGCCAGAGAACCCAGCGCTAAGCAAAAGAGGGAGATCGAAAAGCTACAGCAGGCAGCAGTTCAAAACCCCAGAGGGTTTGTGTAGTCCTAGTCGAAGGGCTGATTTTCGAGCTAGTCTCTCTGAGTGAGTCGACAGAGAGGAAGGACTCCCAGTTCGAAAGTGTGCCGGGGCAGAGGGAGCAGCGTTGAAGCCTCGGCGTGAGGAGAAGCTGGTGGGACGCAATCTTTTCTGCAGGTCGTTTTGCTGGGCAAAAGAGGCGTCAGAGGAGAAGGAAGAAGCACAGTTGAGGGAAATTTTCCTCAGTAATAATTCCCACCAAGAAGTCTGTTTCTTATTGGCTGAGCAACAACAGTAAGAAACAGAGAGGAGATTTTCGACATTTTTCAGTGGTAGCGATGGCAACCAGCTGCTTGAGGGATCAGGATAGATTGGACGAAGCATCCAACAATGTCATCTGGAAGGCAAAGATGCCATTCCTTCTAGATGAGCATGCCCTCAAGACATATGTCGACAAAGGAAACAAGAATGATCCTTGACGAAGTGAAGGATCTTGTGGTTTGTCACATCGCTATCAAAGGGACTGCTAAGGAGATGTGGGACGCATTGGCTACATTGTATCAGGGATCTTCCGAGCAACGAAAGATGTACTTGGAGCAGAAGTTGAGATCTTCTCAGATGCAGAAGGGGGAGCGTGTGGATCCATTCCTCACGAAGCTTCAGGAGACCCGTGATGATTTATCTGATGTGGGGTCTACACCTCAAGACTCATAGTTGGTTAGACTGGCCCTCAATTCTATCTCAGATGAGTGGCAAGTCTTTGTCCAGAGTATCCTTGGCAGGGCAACTTTGCCGAATTGGAATGAGATGTGGGCAACTTTCAAACAAGAGGAGCTGAGGAGAGACTTGGTCAAGTGTAAGCTTGATGGAAGCATAGTTGCGGGGGAGCGCCCCCCCCCCCTTCGAACCCGCTCCCGAAGCGCGCTCCGGGCGGGAGCGGCTCGGGAGCGATTTTCGGGAGCGCGCTCCCTACCTGAAATTATTCGCTCCCTGCCGATTTTGGGAGCGTCTCAGGGAGCGGCCGCTCCGTCGCTCCCGGAGCGATTTTTAAAGCCCGGGAGCGATCGGGGAGCGATCGCTCCCGATTGCTCCCGGGCTTTAAAAAATCGCTCCGGGAGCGATTTTGAGCTGGCCGAGAGCGGGTCGGCGGAAAAAAATTCCGCGAACCCGAAAAAAACCAAAATTTAAAAAAAAAAAATTGTTTTAAAAGGCCCTTTGGGCCTAAAAACATTTCATTGTGAATGTTTGAAGAATTTGAAGAGCTTGAAGAGCAAGAGTTTGGAGCAAGGAAGAGCGAGGAGCGAGGAGGAAGGAGCGAGGAGCAAGCCTGCAAAGGTAAGTAAGTTAACAATTTAGCTA
>APFE031159932.1:349523-359902 GCA_000404065.3 Pinus taeda
AAATATATATATTTTTAAAAAATCGCTCCCGGATTCGCTCCCAAACCGTGAGCTTCTGAAAATGGTCGCTCCCGCTCCCGCTCCCACTCCCAAGTAACATTGGATGGAAGCAACAGTAGTGGGTCGAAGCCCAAGGAGGAGGAGGATAATGCAGCCCTTGAATCGAAGGGACAGCAGGAGCATCCGAGACGTAAGAAGGGTGTCTCGAAGATAAAGTGCTTCAGGTGTGGTGAGATGGGTCACTACGAACTCAATGTCCTCTCAGGAAGAAGGACAAATATGAGAAGCACAATCCAGGATGGCTCACACAGAGATTGACACTGAGCCAGGAGGGCTCACGCAAAAGCTACGCAGTCTTCAGCGCAGAAGTCCGAGTTTGCTGAGGGAGCCGACATTTCTGAGCCAGGAGGGCTAGAAATTGCTCAAGATGGCAAATGTTTCCTAGTTGAGCTGACGCAGAGCCTGTTGAGGTTGACACGGGGCCTACGCAGGGCCAGTGCAGAGATAGTCGTGGACAGTTGGTTCAGTTGTGGGAGCAGCCGGAACTTGCCAGGTAGAGTGAGGTAATCTCACTGCTAGTTTATTTTCTTTGTAACTGGATTGCCAAAGGGCCAGCCAGTGTTGTATTCAAAAACTGTTGCTTAATAATTTAAAACCCTCAGAGTTGTTGCACCGGTTCTCCCACATTGGGTCTTTCTAGGGACATTTGTCCAAAAAATACTATGTCACTTGTGTGTATCTCTCTATTGTTCTGTTCTTGATTTGGGCAAATTAATTAATTAAGTGAAGGTTGCAGTGTATTAGCTTCGATATTTGTTGTAAAGAGCAGTAAATAATTTGTTTCAGTAATTAACGAATAGGAGAAGTTTAATCAGTTGCTGCAGTAGTTGATTCGGGTGGCATTCTCCAATTTTCACATAGCTCTTCCTTCTTCACTCCTCTCTTTCTCCTCTCTTCTCCAAGCTCTCTTCTCCTCTCTTTTCCAAGCTCTCCAAAAATACAAGAGCGAGCAAATGAGAGGAGAAAGAGGCTTTTAATCCCTTCATTCATTTCCCTAACCCAACTTAGACCCACCCCCAACCACAAGTAAACAAAAATAAAATAAAACAAAAAAGTAATTTAGTGGGGCCGCATGGCAACCCACAGAACCGGACGCGATCTGCCAGGAGTCGGCCCCGATTCAGCGGCAGATCCATTGGGTGATGCGGCCCCAATTCCGCGGCAGATCCATCGGGTGATCCGGCCCCCGAACTACGTCCCGGGCGTACGGAAACGCGGATGGCGACTGACGGTTCCCATAGGCCAGGAATCGTTTTTTCCAGCCTGATCTACGTTTCCAAATTTCTGGGACGCGGTTTGGGAGCGGGATCACCCGCAGATCCATATGGGTCGCGATTCCGAGTTTTGATCCGGGGGTTGTTTCATGCAACACTGGGCTTAACACATGTCCAATAGGCCAAATTGGTCTAAGTTGACATTAGTATGATACTTTAAGTTTATTCTTTATAAATTATATCTAAAGATATAGATTATGTATATTTTAATATATGCCATATCCAAAGATACAGTCTCCAAATTCAAGAATGGTATTTTGAATTTGGTATGTGTCAGGGTTTGTATATATATAATATTTTTTAATTGCCATATCCCAGGTGTATCTTTTTTAAAATTTGTTGTATCCTTATCAAAAACTGTATCTGTGCCCATGCAACTTTGCTCTTCATTAAGTCATGAGGATGTGGTGCAATGGTTATGTGTGGAGGTTTGGTCCCTAAAAGTCCTATGGTCAAAACCCGGGCAGGACTATGTATGCCTGAGAGCTGCTCCAGGTGCGATTTCTTCAGTTGAAAACAAAACAAAAAAACTTTGCTCTTCATCAATCAACTTTCAGCTTGATGATCGTTTAAACATAATGTGCTCAATGTTTGGAATTAAGTGAATTAAATCAGTCTACAAAGAGTGGCAAGGATTTATTAGTGTTCTTTTGTCCCGAGTCTTGCAACATTAAGAAGGGATTGCACCCAAATTAACTGAAGCAATATAAGAGGCAAAAGCTAAAAACAATGAAAATCTGTTAACATAAAATATGCAGGAATGAAACAAGATGTTCTTTATTCAGGCACATTCTACTATATATAGAGATGGTTTATAATAGTCTTTGGTTCCACCATGGCATTACCTCTCTCACATGTTCCTTAGGTAAGGCCATAGAATGCATAAAAAGATTCCTCCTGATGAGAGTCATGTTCTACACTCTACATCATCAACAGCCGATATGGACTCTTTATGTATGCAATCAAGGCCCACTATTTTGATAGGCATCCAATAAATCTTGTCACTTGCTACAGAATTTGGAACCAGACATTTACCAACAAACACCAACAAAGAACCGAAAATGTTGATCTTTTCACTTAATTTCCTTGCAGTTATTAGCCTTAACCATCATCAGCTAAAAGATTAACATATATGATATATGATATTTTAAAATGGTTTTCCAACAGTCTTAGAAGACAAAAATGTTCAATACCTGAACAGAAGTACTTCTTAAAAAACCATAATGGAGCTCAATTCAAGCTCAGCTCATTATAAGAAATGTTACCTTATTTTGAATGACATCTTTCAGTATAGTAGTGGTCTTAGCAAGCTTTTGACATTTTTTTTCCATTTCACTCACATGGGTGAGATGTGCCACACTGTTATCATCCTGAAAAACAAACAGCCAATGTCAAGCATTCACTTTGATATTCTTTCTTTCTTGTCCTACAAACAAGTGAGTAAACCTGCTTAAAATCCTTAAGAAAAGATGCAAAGCAGAGAGCAATGCCATCCGAAGTCATTTATCTCTGGAAATTCAAGACAATAGTGTATGAGAGGCAATATGTTGCATCTATGCCCTCTGTTCACTGAAATGCAAAAGGCATCATTTACAACAGTGTCCCTGGATAAGGAGTTGAAACCAGAAGCTTAAAAACATACATGAGAAAGTTAGGAGTTGACGAATATATTATATGCCCAGACACTTCCGGCAATAATAATGCTGCAGTGGACTAAGTTTAAAAGTGGTCTTGTGTTGTTGCTGTCAATGACAAACTAGACATCATTACATACTAAATGTAGTTCAGGGCATATTACAATAAGCAAAGGCTTTATACTTCAAGTCCAAATTTATTGTTTCAAATTGCTAAATAAGAATTTGTAGCATCGGAAAATCAAGGATACTGTAAATGGCAGCATGAAAGGTATCTAGTATTAAGAAAGTAATACATCAACATCCATAGAGGCAAATGGATGATAAATGTCTACAATAGGAAGGTAGGTCCTAGTATAGCATAAATATCTTAAACATGAATGAATGAAATGAGAAAATGAAGAGTGATTATTAAACTCTAAGATAAGCCAAATAGAATAAAATGAAGATTTTCAGATTTAACTGTGCTTTATAAGCCCCATAATGATGAGCTAACCTGTCGACCTTGCAGTTCTACTTGCAAATTCGCCAAATTACGTTGCGCAGATGTAAGGTCTCTCAAAACTCTTATCAAAGTATCACTTTTATCAGTAAGACCTGTCACATTACCCAAATTTTGCACATCTTCCTGCAAAACAACAGTTGAAGTAAGTTCGTGACTAGTCCAGTCATGTTGCCTTGACCATTATTAACTAGTTCATCATATGGGCAGAATGCCTTGTAAAAGCAAAGTTTCATGAAGAAATATATCCAAACGTAATGAGACATAACAAAATTCAATAAAAACCATTTATAATGTTTAACCATTAGTAAGAGAGAACAGATCAAAACCACTTCGAAAAATATGTGGAAATTTGGGAATCCAAGGTAGCTTTAAGCAAGTGCTTAACACAGGAGAAAAATGTCCATGTTTATATGCTATCTGAGCCACCAAACCAGTTTTGATCTCCAACAAGGCCAATGAGGGGAGAATGAACACCTAAAATCCCTCGGGAGATCTACAAATGGTTGTAACAGATCACCTAGAAAAGGAAATGAGAAGAGCAAAGCCAGTAAAACCAGGATGGACTTTTCGAAAACTTCATAGAAAGGGAAAGAAACATTATGGGCATGCATTGCAAGATCAAAATACAGAAAAAGATGGTGGTTGCTGGGAAAAGGTATAGCAAAAAATGCTAAGGAAGAAGGTCAAAGAAGAGTCTGAGAAAAGATTTAAAAAGGATTAGCATTGAATGGTAAAGAATCAAGATATATGAGGTACCATGCAGCCAATCAACAAAGACCATTGCTACCAAGAAACACGAGCCATATAAGATGCCCACCATACAAAAGACATGTTACCGACCAGTTTAGCGGTCTCAACAAGGTCCTCTTGAGGTGCTAAGGTGGTACCATAAAGGACAAGTGCCCATTGTCACCTCAGCACAACTCCCCACTCTTTAAGCCTAACTCCTACTAAAAGCTATGGGAGACTCCCCTATTCTAGCCAAAAAAGATGTAACAACCCAAAAGTAAAACATACAACTAATTACATCAATTTATGCGATTAATAATCAACATACAACTATTCAACTAATTAGCATAGAATTTCCAAAAACACGAATAGAGACGACTTACCTATAGCGTGTTGAAATTTGATAACTAAAAAAAGTTTCCAACAATCCCAACCCGGTTTTGATTTCACCTTATCACTCCTATTCAGTTAAATGCCCTTTCCCATAAGCATACATTCAACATATAGAATTATGGAAATGAAATTTTTAGATTAAAACACATGGGACTGTCAACACATGTTGAAAATAAATATGGACATAACCAGACCAGCAACACACATAAAAATACACAGATTTTTGGTCAACTTAGACCCAGGGAAAACCCCTTCAATCTTCTCCGGGGAAAACCTGTTAGAGAGCTCTTCAAATTTATTTATCTTTCAAGTTCAGGAAGAATACATTTGCAAACAAAACAAAACAGCAAAATACAACTTATCTCTTCAGCCCAAAACTCCTTGAAAACCATGCCCAATTTGCCTCGATTTTTGTGCCCACTTGAAGCTCAAAATATGTATTGTACAGATACGACTGTACGGATTGTACCGTACGGATTGTACCGATTTTTTCAAAAAAAATAAAAATTTCTCTCGAACAGCGTGTAGCTCACAGCATTCAATGTTGTTTGTACTGTACCTTCTGTTGTCTTCTAAAACTTGATTTCCATGCCCAGCTTTTCCCAGAAATCACTCCTACAACTTGCTGCAACAAATTTCTCCTTCAGAACTTTTCTCCAGCTTTCGACCTCCTTTCTCCAATCTGCTCATGAAGAATGAATGTAGTCTCTCTTTTCTTTTCCCCCTTTTGTTTCCCTAAATGACTTTTGGGCAACCCTAAGATCTAATGGCTCAAATTCATTTAGATCAAGGGATGAGAATAAATGTGCATTTAATTCTCACTTTCTATTTTTGAACTCACCCATTAAATAAAGTACCCACATTGTACTTTATGTCTAAACTCACTTTTCACTTTATAATTTAACATTGACTTTACCACTTATAAAGTCACTTTCACTTTATAAAGACATACTTAGGAAAAGAATTATTTTGGACACTTTTCCCTAAGTAGAGACTAACCCATGGGAAACCACTTGTCCAAGGTACATTAAAAATCAACATAGCGACGATATTTCTTACATGCGACTCCAGAGTTGAAGGTGATTTGAATCCCACTAACTTGTAATATTCCAAGGACAATTTACAATGATAAACAAAGCAAATATAGCAAAAACACACACACAAATTTCACACCACATTAAACATCCAGAAAATGCCAAAATTTGCACTGAACTGACCCATTTTATTGAGATAAATATTGGGGTACAAAATAAGATCAAAATGCATGCACCTGGGCTTGCCCAAGGCAAGCTAACAATGCCCAGGTGATGAAATCAGCTACTCGAACACAAGTGTCGCTCTCCCCAACTCTATGTTGTCCCTCAGAAAACTACACTGCTCGCTGAAGAAATGGCTGCTAGGACCGCCTCCGGTGCTCAGAAAATGTCAGGAAATTAACCCCAACCTCTCCTCCAATAACCCACAAAAACCCACGAAATATTTGGCCAAATGTTGAACTTCGAATTTCAGCCCAATTTCTCGTAGCTCCTCCAGTTGTTGGGTATTTCGTCCCACCTGTAACTGACACTATTGATGGCCCTCAAAATGGCTGACATATTCAGCAAATTCCCTCCCGAAATTCCTCCACAAAAGTCAGCCCCTAATTCCTCTTCCTCCTTGTGTCCCACGTGTGGCACGAAATGGAACTGCGCAAGCCCACACAGTCTCTATTGAACCAGCTCCACGAACACACTACAAAGGCTCCAGGATCGATCTTAAGATGATAGATACTCTCTCCTAGGGTTGGCACTCGAGGTCCACCGAAGCAAGGGTGAGATTCTCGCCTAAAAATCTCTTGTGCTCAACAGCGCATGCAGACTTAGCTTCCAACTCAAGCATGCTAGTCAAGGTGAATGTTCAAATGATCAAGATGCCCCAAAATCGAGTGCCTCCTATTTTGTCATTGTGCCCCCAATTTGCCCATGTGGGGCCCACCCATCGAATTCCTCCATCTTTTCCCTCCAATAGTGCGTATTTTCAAGAGGGGAGCGTATTCCCTTCCTGGTGTGGTCCCCACCAACCACCAACCATTTGATTTCCCCCCTCTTTCCTATGTCAAGCCCTTGCCTTAGCTCCAAAAATATCAAGTGGGGTCCTGCAACCCACTTTTCCTAAGTAAAAACCCAAACATGACAAAATTGGCAAAAATGGATATTTCCACTTAGCAATATTGCGAAGTGGGAATATCATAGTCCTCCCTGCAAAAATGTTGCTTCTCCTCAAGTGATTGCAAAGACGGATGTTGGAGTATCTGCTCTCCCTCCCAAGTGGCATCCTCATCAAGCAGATTTCTCCATCTGATCAAGAACTCCTTGATGACCTTGTTCCGTAAGTGTCTCTCACGGGTATCCAAAATAACCTCGGGCTCCAAAACCAGATGCCCCTCATCATCCATCGGCGGTAATTTTGTAGTGGTTGTCACCTGCTACCCCAGTGCCTTCTTCAGGAAAGACATGTGGAAAGTGTTGTGAACTCTGCTACCTGGAGGTAGCTCCAGCACATATGCTACCTCTCCAACCCTCTTGGTGACCCTGTATGGCCCATAAAAACGGGGCTTGAGCTTTTCGCCCCCCTTTTGCTTGAGCGTTGGTTGTTTGTACAGCTAAGGCCCTAGGAAAACCAAGTCCCCAACCTCAAACTGCCTCTCTACATGGCCCATGCCAGCATAAAGCTTTTGTTGGTTCTGCGCAATCTGTAGGTTGTCCTTGAGAGCTCGTAGGTTATCTTGGCTCTCTTGTATCCAATCCTTGGCCCTTGGGACTTGGTTGTCTTCAAACATCACATCAGCAAAAGTCACTGCATCATAACCATACAAAGCTCGGAATGGGGACATACCTTTGGACATGTGGTACGTTGTGTTGTAGCAATACTCGCCCAAATGCAACCACAGTATCCATGCATGTTGTTGGCCCGTCACATAGTTGCGTAATTAGCCCTGCAGCATTGGTTTACAATCTCAGTCTGCCCATTAGTCTGGGGGTGATAGCTAGTGCTCGAGGTGAGCTCAGTACCCACCAGCCTAAATAATTCCTGCCAAAATCCCCCCACGAACCTACTATTCTGGTCACTAACAATAGCCTTTGGAAGACCATGAAGCCGAAACACCTCCCTCAAAAATAGTTCAGCCACCTGTGAGGCCAAAGACCAAGCGGAAATAGCGAAGAAGTGGGAAAATTTGGTTAACCTGTCTACCACCACGTAGATGCAGTCCTTGCCCTGGATTGTAGGCAAACCAATGATAAAATCCATCGAAATACTCTCCCATTTTCCGTCAAGGATAGGAAGAGGCTATAACAATCTAGTAGGGTGTGTCTGCTCACCCTTGTTCCTCTAGCACGTATCACACTCCCGGACATGCTTCAGAACATCACCCTTAAGGCTCCTCCATGCAAAACGCTCCTTGATAGCCCTGTAAGTTTTGGTGAACCCATGACGCCCAGCTAACGGAGAATCGTGGGCAGCCTGCATCATCTTCTCCCTCAACTAGGAGTTGGGCACTAAATAGATCTGGTCCCTATAGTAGATCACCTCATCCATCCCCCTGTATCGATCATCCATAGTTGTACCATTAAGGACCTCACATGCAAATCGGTCTTTGGAATACTCCACTAGCAACTGCGCCTTCCAATTTGGCGCCATGCTCATCAGCGAGATAGTGGTCGACCTCCTAAACAAAGCATCCACTAGCATGTTGTGTCGACCCTTGGCATACTCAATGTCAAAGTCATACTCCTGAATTTTGCTCACCCACTTTTTTTGCCTCTCCTGCAGCTGCTTCTGCTCCAAAAAAAATCTGAGGCTATTGTGATATGTTTTCACCTCTTGTTGCCCACCAAGTATTGTCTAAACTTGGCCAGTGCATGCATGATGGCTAGCATCTCTTTGTCATATATGGATTATAGCCGCTCATGGGGAAGTAGCTTCTGACTCAAATGCTATCGAGTGCCCCCCCTGCATCAAGACCGCTCCTACACCCTCCCCTGATGCATCGCACTCAAGCACAAAGGGTTGTGTGAAATCTGGAAGTGTCAACACCGAGCAGCTACTCATCACCTGTTTGAGGCGCTCAAAAGCCTCCTGTGCTCCATCGGTCAACTCAAAAGCCCGCTTGGTCAAATCTGCGAGGAGAGTTTCCAACTAAGAGAAGCCCTTCACAAACTTCCTACAGTGAGAGCATATACCCATGAAACTCCTCAACTTTGTCACATTCTGTGGTACTAGCCAGTCCCAGATGGCCCTAATCTTCTCCTCGTGCACTCTCACACCATCCTCCCCAATAATATTTCCTAGATAGAGCATCTTTGTTAATCCGAACTCGCACTTGGACAACTTGGCGTACAACTGTTGCTCCTCTAAAATGTGCAACACTACCTCCAAGTGTTGCAAGTGCTCCTCCCAGGTAATATTATAAATCAGAATGTCGTCGAAAAATACCAATACAAATCTCCGCAATTGCCCACAGAACACATGGTTCATGCAGGACTGAAAGGTGGCAGGTGCATTGGTTAGCCTGAAAAGCATAACCAAAAACTCAAAGTGCCCATACTGGAAACTGAAAGTCATCTTGGGAACGTCCTACTCCCTCACACTGATTTGGTGGTACCCCGAATGCAAGTCTATCTTGGAGAAGTACTTGTGAAAATTCCTAAACCTGGAATCCTATTGCAGAAACTGGAAATTATTCTCCTAATTGTTAATTTCATTTAACAATTTATTTACTGTTTGCTTCAGCAAATACTAAATAAATCACATTTCAACCTACACAAATAAAACTGTGGAAGAATAAACGTTGGAAGAAATGCTAGCACACACACGCAAATTTACACAGTTATTTTGGGACCAATGTCCCTGGAAAAACCCAACTTGGGAAAACCAATGCAGCAGTGAAATTTGAATACATTTATGGATGCCCAACTGGCAATCCAAATAGCAAAAAAAAATAAATAAATAAATAAATCTGAGCAAAATACTTAAGGGAGTTACCCTTCTCTGTCAGACCAAGAGGTAACTCCTCAAATGTAATTGTATTATTCATTCAAGTTGTTCATTATTATATATAAGAGGAAGTGATTGTTCAGTTCATCTCTCGATGACTCTACATTTTCTCTATTATTTATTTACACTAATTACAGTTGTTCACCCAATCCCTATGATTAGGTGTCAACATTCCCCCCCTTAATCTGAAGGGATGTTGGTGAGTCCAAGCATCGTTCTGAATCTTTAAAGTTTTTCTCTTCTAAGCGCTTTGGTGAAGATGTTTGCAATCTGCTCATTAGTGGAACAATGGCAAAGATGGATTGTTTTGGCCTCAACATGATGTCGAATCAGATAATATTTTGTATTGATGTGCTTCATTCGGTCATGGAACTTTGGGTTCTTGGCCAACTTTATTGCCAAGGTATGTCGATTGTACTTGTTTTACCTGCAAATCTTTCAGAATTTTCCTGAGCCACACAATTTCTTTTGTTGCCTCAGCTGCTGCCACATATTCTGCCTCTATTGTGAAATCTGCTAGAACTGATTGTTTGCGTGATCTCCAGGAGACAGCTCCTAATCCAAGACTCATAGCATAACCCGAAGTAGATACCCCAGTTTCTTTGTCTCCATCAAAGTCTGAATCAGAGTATCCAATCACGCTAAAGTCGCCCACCTGTGTATACTTGATTCCAAAGTCTTGAGTTCCCTTCAAGTACTTTAGAACTCTTTTTGCAACAGACCAATGTCCCTCACAAGGCTTTTGCATAA